>BLFK01000291.1:785852-788352 GCA_014634185.1 Astreopora myriophthalma
CCCACAACCCCCTTCTTCCCATCCCCCGAGACGTGGACACATCACCTTGAGGAGCTCAGTGGAAGAAAACCTGTGATACTTACCTCCAACGCATACCTACCCTGACTGCAGGGAGGGAAGGCAGGGTGCGAGAAGAGTCGGGGGCATAGTGAGCGAAATGCAGGCAGGCTAGCAGTGGCCGGTAAAGCAGGATTTCCCTGTGATTTCGGAGGGGCGCTCCCGCATATGACTGTACTGTACAGTCTCATCGACGGGGCAGCAGAAAAATTAGACACAACTGTGTTAAGGTTGTGCTTCAATGACTTTGCATAACCATTTAAGACACTATATGTACTGACTTTGTAACGTTCTTCTTTTTAATTTGTGTTCGTGTTAGGTATGGTACCATTCGTGTCCCAGCCGAGGAAAGGGATGTCAGAACACACGACTGAAGGGTCAGGGAGGATGCGCTATCTGGTATGACGAGAGACAGGTAAATTAACTATTTCAGCTCCACCATACAGAACACAAGCATGAAAAGACGATTAGGTTTATTTTGGCGTTTTGGGCCGAGCACCGGGACCTATAACAGGAAGTTATACTACAACCTCTTATTACGTGCAAGAACGCTACTAATAACAAAGCAGTTAACAAAAATATCACTGTCAAACGGGGCTAAGGAAAAAAACCGTGGGAAAAACCAAGCAGGAAATCTGGGTAGGAACCATGTCTCAAGCTCTAAGAGGCCCATCCTACGAGGCTTTAGAATTTAAAACATCCCTACACGCGTTAGCTGAAGTAAAGGTCACGTATGACAATGAAGAAACAACACGCTTCAAAATACGTGTACAAACCAAGTATAAAAACAAGGCAAGTTACTAAGGTTGTAGGCCTAGAATTTCCCACGAGATACACATGTTATATAGGCCTCCCATGGTACACTTCACCTTAACTAACCCCAGTCCCCACTGCTCTGATGCCGCAGAAATGTTTCATTTCCGGCTAATTCGTATACGCTCACACGCTAGATGATCAGAAGACATTGATTGACAGATTCGCTCAACCGTGTTAGCCCACATGTTAGTCAGTTAAAAAAAAAAGGTTTTTGGAGGAGGACGTTTTTTGCCATTTCGTTTGGGAAACGTAGGAAACTTAACCAGTTTTTTGAATTGTCAGATTTTAAGTCGAGATTTTGTCAGTAAAACACTAGAAACCATTACCATACAGCATGAGCCGTGTAGCAGCTCTTGTGAGGTATCACATCATTGGCTTTCTACCCTTCCAGACAACAATAAAACAAACAATAGAAACAATGCATGTAACCCAAAAAACGATACCAGCTGCTACACTAAACGGCCAGTAGAATTACAGGCTTGCGAGAGCTGCAGCACCACTGTACGGCATGACCAAGCAGACACGGCTTAGCTATGACATACATCAATACCAAGATCTGTGGTATGATTTTAATGACTGAAAAATTACAAAATGTGACAAGACTTAACGGCTATCAGAAGCCCGGCGTCAGAGCGTTTCTAGTTTTTGGCTAGAGTCACTAATTACTTATGTTGACTAAATTTCCTGGTAGAGAAACTGCAGCTGTTGAACAAAACGTATGAACAATGTGATGCAGTGGTGGTTTTTAACACAATCATGTTGTGGTTGAGCAGCATAGTTGCTCAGTGGAAAGAAGGATTAGCGTAGTGGTGAAAGCACTCGACTTTTGTCCCGGTTGTGATTCCTCGACTCTGCATCATATGTGGGTAGACTTTATTCGGGTTCTCTACTCGGCTTCGAGAGGTTTTCTCCAGTTATGCACTTTCCTTGACACAATACTTTGTTGAGTTAATTTCAGGACTCAGTAGTGCCCCCAAATCTATTTAAAAAATTCATCATTATCATTGTCCTTAACGTTATCGTTATCATTATCCTTAGCATTAACGTTATCATTATGCTTATCGTTATTATAATTATAATTACTTAGTTGACCACTCTCCTCGAGGGGCTTTTCAGGGCCAAGGAAACAAATTATGCACGCAGCAAATGAACTTAACGTAATATATCAAACACGAAGAAGAGTGTTTCATCAGATCTCCAAACACCGAGAAGCGAGTTTTTAACCGAATACGAGGTGTTTGAATAGAGAATGAAACACTCTTTTTGAGTGTTTGATATTGCTTCTCAAAGGAATCAGTATTTTAAGACAAATGTGAGTTTAAAGTTGTCGAAATTTTATGCTAATTAAGATCACATATCCAAACTTCCCTCACGGTAGTAACTTCTTTTGTTTTGGGCTCATGAATTATTAATGAGTTTGAGAAAGAGGTAAGAAACCCAACTGGTGGGAGGCAGACCAGTTCGCTGTTTACAAGCGCAGCTGAGGAGTAGAACAGAGGCACTGCTTGGAGCAATTCCAGCAAAGTGGTCGACGCAATACTTTGTTGGTCGGCTAGTGGTCAGAGTGGGACTTGAACAGCTCATTCCCGGGTTGCTGTTTGCCTCGGTTTGAAAAGGAGTCCTGGGC
>BLFK01000291.1:793352-798843 GCA_014634185.1 Astreopora myriophthalma
CAGGTACGTGTCTTGCTGACCTTACTGTACCCCTTCCGTGAAAATCAACATTGTTGATTATTTGGTTATAAAATTTATTATTTAGATTTTTTCAACTTTAAAGTTATTTTAAGGCCATCCTCACTTAATGTTATGTTTCCCGTCGCCAACCGACCCACATTTTTTTCAAAATACTATTTAAGTAACATATGAAAAATGGCCGATACTTTAATTCCCGGGATATTTGTAACCGGAATTTATGGGACACGGGATATTTGGTCAAAAAATTACAGGGATACAGGATATTAAGAACCCCCTAATGGGGCCCCGGAAGAAGTCCCGCAGGCTGGGGGCAGTTCTTAGACCACTCATGTTCGGGTGGGTACAGAACAAAGACCCCTTCAAAGTCGTCTTCAAAATCACTTCAAAATCTTGTTGCTCCTTGTTCCTGGTTCTTTCGAGAAACATGTTCGAGCCATTTTGATTTCAGGACGATTTTGAAGGGGTCTTCGGTTTTGGGTCGTCGGTCTTCGTTTTGTACCCACCCACTTATGTTCCTCTATACATTCATAACATGAATGGCATCGGCCATGATATCAAGGCGAAACATGGTTTTTTTGAAGACGAAAGTGTTTTCAATGGTGTTATTAAAAACGTAAGTGCTAGAACCACCCTGGTTTATTTTTATTACTGTTTTGGAATTTTATTTATTTGTAACTAATATCTACCATGATGGATCATGAATTTATAGACACGAAAGCTGTTCCCTTTGACCAATCGGGCTACCGGTTTGTGAAAACATCAATTGCTCAGGACCAAACTACTGTCACCCAGAGGGTGCGTAGGTAATTTGGTTCGCAAGGCCCGGCTGCTACGCCGATTTGAACCCTTTCGTCGACGGAATGTACAGACCAGGCTTCCAGCGCAAAGCTGGCAAAGGAGCCTTCAATTTCCACTTCGCCGAGATTAAAGCTACTCTGAGGAAAACGAATGTGTGAATCTGTTATCGATCCAGTGTTAGGTGTAGTCCGGAGGCGATCCGAGGAGGGAAAAGGCCATTTTATTCCCAGCCGATTTGTGCTGGGCAATGGGCTCGGGATATTTATGTGGAGGAAAAAGTAGTGAAACCGAAATTCCGTGGAATCGGCTCACATTGATAGAAAAAACACTCAGAATAAACAAAGAACGACACAGAAGTTCTGGTATGTAATTTTTATTCGAACATCGTTCGTAATTGTACCCACAAAAAGGTAATTATTTTCCACATGCAAATCCCGATAATTGCGTTACTGTTACGTTACGTGAATAGTCTTCAAACGGGCTTGGTTAAGCTGTGGTTCTTTCCGCGAATTAATTAATTAAGCTGTGGTTCTTTCCGCGAATTAACATTATGACGCTTCATGAACATTACTACGACTAATCAAATTAGCAATTCAGTTGAGTGAAGACTGTAGCCATCGAGTTCCAACGTAGATCTGCGTTAACACTTATATTGTTATGGCAGGACGCCTTGTCTACCTAGCTAGCAAACGCCGTGCATGCTAACATCTACTCTAGAGGTTTACTTTGACAATCGATATTCATGTTCCAAAATCACAGTCACTGTTGTGTGCCCATCACAATCTGTACCGTATCGTTTGCAAAAGCCATGTGGATCAGATCAGGCATCACTTCGGCTGTAACACTGTTAAAATTGCTGTAGAAGTCACTCAGATCGTCATTGAAGAACTGCACGACTGTTTTGGTCATGATAAGCCCCATTTGCCGAAAAGACGGAGGCAGTACTCTTAACTTCGCTTCAACGAATAGTGGATTTCCAGCCATTGCATTTGTAATTGCATCCTGAAGCTGCTTTTCATTCTCGATGACGAGCGCCATCCAGGGTTCGCCCTTGCTGTTCTTCACCTCGGTAGCGACGAGGATGTTCCCCATTGGAAAATTCGTGCGAATTATTGTTCGCAGGGCCATGCCTTTCTTTTCATCGTCCACAGTAATCGGAATGACCATGGTACTTTGAGATGTGTCGTTGAGATCGCCGACAGTTACAGCTGGATCACAGCCGAATGTATTGGCGAATTTTTTCTGCAATGTAAACCACGGCGGGCTCAATGACACGGTTCTGCCGCGACCAGTCATCCTGACGTGCCGGCTGAATATTAGGCTCCCAAAACTATAGACTTATTACTGAGGGAATACTCTAGTCGATCGACATACTGATATATAACAGGACTTTTTACGTCACCTATTGTTACCAAAGTCGCAACCGGAGGCTTATTGGTTGTTGAAGCAATGACTACTTTTGACGTCAATGCTTGGCGTTTGAGGAACTGAATGAACCTCATATGACCTCGTGTCAGATGTTGATTTCAGCTTTTAATGTACTCTGAACTCTCCAATATAGGTTGTTGATTAGTTTGTTATATCATCATGTTGTAAATAGGCTAAAGACGTTTAAGGTACGTGTGAAACATCACGTGCGTGCAACGACATCTTATTATCAAAAATAAGTGGTATTGTTTACTTCACACAAGACTGGTCAAGCCAGCACCACTTTCTTCAGGTCACACAATCGAGTTTCCGGTCGGTTTCCAGTGGTTGGGCACAACTAAGGAGCTAGTAATAGAAGACTGATTTTTAGAAAAGGGTGCGTTTGACATGCTTGTCAGCTGTTTAAACAAGGACCCTGACTATAAAAGGACCTTTGGCCTGGCCAAGCCGTCATTCATTTCTCCCCAGACACTGAGCTGTCAACATCAAGTCCGGTTCTCCGTTACGGTGCTCAGTGTCGTCAGTGGAAAGGGAGATACCTCGCGGCTCTGTATTGTTCAGTTCTATTAGAAATATATAGTGAGAATCGGGTAAGAAATTCATTCAAAGATGATCGATGATGCAAGAAAACGAATACAGGTAAGTAGCACTGGCCATATACATTTATGGCGTTTATTACATACAAGCCGTTTCCATTTCGCATTTGTCTCCGTGTCTGTACTTCACATATAATAATTATCGCGTTTCTTTTTAGCTAACTGTTGAAGTTTTCGAAGAGGAACAAGAAAACATGATACAATTGATAAGAGATGCATCTACGACTTGCGAAGTCGTATTGATGAAGCGTGTGACAGCAAACGGTCAGTAAAATAAAATTTAGGATCGTAATAACAGGTATCGTTCCCTAGTTGGCTGTATCTCTAGCAATTTCCGAGTATTAGAATAGAGTATTTTATTCGAATACATTTCGGACAAATACAGTCCATCAAATATATAATGGGAGAAAAACCTTTGAGTTCTAGAGCGGCTTTTTGAATTGCGCGCTCTTTCTTTCCAACAGAGGAAGAAACCCGATTCCGACCTTCGGGTCGCAAATATGAAAGGTCACGGCGAAGGCATATGCGATAAAAAATTTGTCGCATTTATAAATATAACTTCAAATACCGATTATGTGAATCCTGCATTGATCTGGAATTTTTTTTTTCTTTTTGTCTAAGACCTAAAACTGGTACAATTTCTTTTTTTGTGCGGAAAGGTTCGCAGCAATTTAGTAGCGATAATTTCTTCTCTTGCCCTACTCGCCTTGTTTTGATTTCATTGGTCGTCAGTGCTATCACTTCTCCTGTGTTTCTTCCACAGTTTCTTGTATGTTACGTATCAAACTTCATACACTGTCTGCATGTCTGACTGCCGATGCAGTCTTGTTTGGGGCCCTGGATCATGTTATCAGATGTTCTCTTTCATTGCCGATAAAAGCTTATGCAGTTGATAAAATCACTGAGGATCACTCATAGTTTAGTTTCTTGTTCTAATTTTAGTTCCGGGAAGATGATTCGAAATTCCGGCAGCTCCAGATGAAAATGCACCTCCAGAACCAATACGTCTATTCCACCGAAGTAACGATATTCAGGCCGCCGTAACTGGCCCTGAACGAGCAGAACCAGCTGTTGAGGCACCTGCAAGAGGTAACAGCGTGCGAGTTTTGTCTTCAGGCACGCTGCATCACTGCTTCCCCGTTCAAGCCGCAGGGAAGAAGTGACGCAAGAATAACAAACCACACCAAGCGCCGAAAAGACTACAGATGGTATTGGAAGACACTAAAGGATTGTGGCCTTAGGGAGAATGCCACATATCTAGTACGACAGGAGGAGTTGGGGTGCCTAATAAACGATGTGAGGGAGGTGACGCTCCATTGTGTCACCAAAGATGTTCGCGGCCCATCGCCCAATCCTGCCAATGTACCCTACTAGGGGCACAGAAGATCTTAGTCGGCAGAACAATTGAAATAGCATTTTTTCCTTTCCAGAGTGGAGAATATGTTTTGTTACTGACAAGTAAACAAGTGCGTTACATTATAATTTTGTTTACTAGTCGAAATAAAAGAAAACCTCAATAGTATTTTCAGTGCCTTTGTACAAATGAGATAGTGTGCTGTTTGATTTGCCATTTTGTCAAACATTTACAAGGAGTTATAAAAGAGAGCCCAAATGGAATCCTTGAAGTGAAAGGTCTTCCCAACCAGCACTCTATGAGGTGCAATCCTGTCAGGTTGCCGGCTGGTCTGATAGAACTGCTCGCTGCTCGTTTCTCGCAGCACATTCTCATTCTAGAAAAAAGTATGAATGGAAATAATGTATGTGTGATTGACGTTTAGTATAATAATAAAGTGTAGTGGTTTGTAATAATTATGTTTTTTAATCAAAACCCATTTTTTTTTCGTCACCCACCCACCCACAACCCAACAGAACGAAACACTACTCCCTATCGACACATCCCCCCACCAAATAAAATATGCCCCAGACTAAAAATTAATTTCAGAACACTGAGAAACTTCAGAAATAGGAACACAATTCCTTCCCTGCTAAACCCATTGACAATTACCACTAACCCTCTTTTGAACATATAGTAACCAATGGCAGGAGCACTACTATACCCAGTCAAGAATAGCCAACTGCATCCGCATCTCATACGTGTCTGCACGACTAAAATGAATGCGTTTTGCCGCATAGACAAGCATTACAAGGTGCAATGTTTCAACCCAATACGTGTCACGGCACTGCAAAAACATAAATAAGGGTTAGATTGAAGTAATAAGTTGGTCATAACACTGTTTTGAATACCAAATTGATCTTTAAGTGTATTTAGGCAACACACTGGAAACTCTGGTCACATTTTTGGCAAAGACATGTACAGTATATATTAAATTCACAACTGAAAAAAAGGTAATGTTCAAATACCTGGGCATAATCAGCAGCATTTTTGTAGACTGTAGTCCCTTCAATAGCTTTCCTGTATGCAGCAATAGCCCTGTCACTGACAAGGGTTTTTTTGCTGCATACATACCCCTCTTCTTGACATCTGGAGTCCTCTTGACATTTAGAATGGTCTCCCTAAGTAAATAAAAAGAGTGCACAAAATATATGAAAGACAACAGCAAAGCACACACACACACAAAAAAAAAATTTGAGTCAGTCATACATACAATAGGTATGTTGCATCACGATACTAGCCATATCTAAAAATA
>BLFK01000291.1:803196-810696 GCA_014634185.1 Astreopora myriophthalma
GGGAGCACAAAGAGAGCCACAAAGTATGGCATGAAAATATTTCAAGGTAGCAACTTCTAAACTTTATTTTGACAATTTAAGCATCTGTGTTTATAGTTTAATAATGCGAAGCAAAACAATGCAAGTTGAAATTCGGGAATTTGTTGTTGAAAGTTGAAATTCGGGAAGATTTGTCTAATCTTGGGGGGGGGGGGTTAATAAAACAATTATTCCACTCGCGCTTGTTGGATATGAGATGATTATAGCCAACTCGGCGGTACGCGCCTCGTTGGCTATCTATCATCTCATATCCAACGCGCGCTCGTGGAATAATTGTTACGTATTACGAGCCACGCAAGGCATCTTGGGGGGAAAAGATGTCGAGAATGTTACAGCTGACCATGACACACCTCGAGAAGCAATCACAGTGATACCAGTTACTGGAGCAATTTATCACAATGGGCAAGAAAAGCCTTCGGAGAGTTGGAGCTTTGAAGTTGGGTTAAGCAGCAGCGGTCCCAGCGCCACATAGCGAAACAACAGAGACTGTACAAACTAAGCCAGATTGTCTGTGGTCAAGCTGATTCCAGTGATTCTCATCAACTGTTCATAATAGCCTGTATGCAAGAAGATGTGAGTGCTGGCATGAAGAGGGTGAAAGCCAAAGAATTTTTTTCTACTAAGAATAGAAGGTAAATCAAGCAAACAAATATGGGGAACACGACAAACATTTTTGGTGATCAAGGGAACAGCGCAAAAATTTTTGGTATCAAGGGAACCTGAGCTTAAAACATTTTAGGGAACAAGTGGTGTCATTATAAATGGAGAACAAGGGATAAAATAAAAAAAAGATTACGGAATCATGGGAACATGTACCCCCCCCCTCCTGGGAGGGGCTCAAAACTCAATGGATCGGCTCGGTCCGAGTGGAAATTTACCGGTCGAAGTGGTCCACCACTTTACCTTCAAAGGTGGTCCTCTTTGACCGATCGGTTCGGTTCGACCGAAAATTACCGTTCTATTTGATCACTTCTTCGGGAATTCTGACAATCTCCTCTTATTGATTACTGAAAATACAATAAACCTGGCATAACACGTACGACACGAATTGTATTGCCTGCGTAGCAAGCAATCTTCGCTTTTACGGAACGCTTCCTACGCAGGCAACATATTGTACGATATGCATACCTTCTTTTTTCCCCAGGGGCGCGTTGGTATTATATTTTGAACTTTTGATTTAGACATCGTCCGCCTTAAAATTTCAAGGGCCCCCACCATAACAAACAAATCACCCAAACCCCGCACCTCCGCCCCTCTGATAGATAATGAGCGGTCGCTAAACTGCTGTCTTGTTAGAGCTCTATCCACCGCTAGAATAGCCTGCAGAGCGGGCGTTATTTTTCTGGCGATTTCGCTCGCTCGAAAGCGCAAAAAATAACCCTGTTCTGCAGGGGTTTTTGCGTGATACCGGATCGAGTGTTTTTAATTTTCGTGACCAGTGAAAATACGAAATTAAAATCCGTGAACTGTGAATGTTTTGCTTGTCGTGATTCCGTGAAACGTGAACTTGGGATTTTCATCACCGTTGTAGCGGCCCTAGCGCGCCCCTAGGTTTACTATGTCACGTTGCGTGACAACTCATGCTCGTTTTAGTTTATGCGCTTGCGCAATGAGTTCGGTTTGAGTTTTAGACCATGCGGTCCGTGTTCGGAAAGGCGTAAGTGTTTCGTTTTTGTCTTTGCTGTCTTACATTTGTGTAAAATTTCACCTTGTCATTCAGTTTGACAGGTGTAAGGTGTGAGCGAAGAGCTCAGCGAGACGTCAAATAAACACACTTGTTCAAACCAAATGGGTTGTTTTTCATACGGACCCGCGCCGGTACAACCGTGATACGTTATTTCTACTTTTTAATGTCCGTGAACTGTGCGTAGGACCCACCTTTACCCCCCTCTTTAATATCCATCTATCCGATGCATAGCGTCGTCCACCTGGGAACAACCCAGGTTATAAATTTTTGTGCGTGAAACGACTTCGCCTTTCCCACTCTCTGCTTAATTGAAAGGAAATTTCGGGTTTTCTTCGTCAGAAATCAAAAGGAAAATAGGCGATAATGAAAACAGTGAGTGTAATTCAGTCTTTCCGGAAGAGAAGATGTTTGGAAAGCGATATGATAGCGTGTCACGGGATGATCTTGTGACTAGTGAATAAACTGGCAGCATTCCCGCGTGCAATGTCAACCGTGCGTATCAAGCACTATTACCGAAATTTCGTATCGCATATTTAAAATGGAAGGATTTCTCGCATTCGTTCTGTGCCTTGTGGCTGCAAGCGGCTACGTTCTGAAGTTTGGAGAAAACGACCCCGAATGGTTGGCTTGGAAATCTTTTCATAACAAAAAATATGAAACACAAAGGGAGGAAGATGCGCGATATGCCATTTGGGGCGATAACCTTAAGGTGGGTAGCAAATTTTTATTTATTCAATTGAATCAAAAGAATGAAATGGATTGCTCTGAAGGTTTCTCCGTCATATTCATTTCATTCATTTGACAACGCTTATGAAGCTCAGTTTTCCTCTTGAAATATCTGCAGCAGCGTCAAGACTCGATAAATAAGTATCTTTGTTGACGTCGGTACCAGTATCATGTTAATAATAGAGGACCGGCATGAACTACAAATTCATGCTCCCGCAGCCCCGTACTCCCGTAGTGGAAGAATGAAAGTAACAAAGGCTGATAAAAACGAGGTATTCCGAAGTCTAGCCGAATAGTTGAGACAAAAGCTTCCAGATACACTGTAAACATAATTATGATAGGAACTTGCCTGCGAATACAGCTGCCATAATTTTCGTTGACGTGTACCGAACTTGTGGGGTACACCTTAACTCACAGTGCGCTTGTACTCGACAATCCCTGTTTTTTCTCCTCGTTCTCTCAAAACCTATTTCACAATCACCTCTTTCACAATCAAACGTGTCTCCGATTACCATCTTAATGTCACACTGTCACGACACTTCCGTTTAGACGTGGTGGTGAGCAAGCATATGTCAGTGCTTGACTGTCTGAAAAATCGTTTGTGGCTATTTTACCACAGATGGCCCAGGCTCTGCAAGCGCCCGTTGAAAACACTAGTTGTGAGGCAGCGATTTCGGCACAAATAATTTCGATATGAATAACAATAAAATGGACATGTCTTCGGGTAATCATTTCGAATGTCTGAAACACGATTTCGGCTAGCTACTGACATAGGCTTCACTATAAAATGACAAGGTAGGAGATTATATCGAGATTATTTGTGCCGAAATCGCTGCCTGACAACTACTGCTTTCAAATGGTCGCTTGCAGAGCCAGGGCTACCTGTGGACTATTGCGTGCAGAATTCTGGATTCTTCGTCCGGTTCTCACGGCAAGGTCTCTAACTATGACGTTGTATGTCCGCCAAAATTCAAGCTCACAATTTAAAATTCAACTTTAACTAAGTTCATGATACAACATCCCGAGCTGACAATGCGATATTCAGGATGTGAGGTGTTGATTCAACAAGCAACGGCACAATTCGTCATGCAGCGTGACACAGTCAATGTGCGAACTGACAAGTGACAATTCAACATGCCAGGTCATGCGTGAGCTAGTCTCCTTCACATCCGCTGGGGCCGTAGTCACGCAACGCTCCTCGTCCCCACGTAGGGACGGGGAGCGTTGCGTGACTACGGCCCGAGCGGATGTGAAGGAGACTATGCGTGAGCATACACACAGGCGCAACATACGTAGGCGCAGAAGCGTCAAGTTAAATTCGTCTGCCTATGTTACTTGTGCTTATGCTTGCGTCGCACGTGCTCGAAGGTCAAAGGGACATGGAAACTTTAATGTACTTTACACACAAGGAAAATACAGGTGTGAAAAGAGCTGTTCGCAAGCATAACGGGCTCAGAAAAAAATTTGAGCAGACGTACAGCGAGACTGGACAGTTTGTGATTTTTGGGAATCGATGGTTCAATTCTGAGATTAGACAGTCCCAGACAGTCCGGAAATTTTAGCCCTTTACCTCTACCTCCTCTCCGGGGGCAGGTGGTGGGGGCTAATTTTTTTCTGCCATGCTAGAGGGAGGCTTAATAGAAAGTGGTCCGGGAAAAATAGTTCGAATAAATGACTGGACACGGAATCGTATAATCCTTAATTGTAGTCTTATTCGATCTGTAAGAGGCAATACACAATTCTTGAGAAATCTAATAATAGCGAGCGATTCATGAAAATTGCATGCGAGAAATATAAAATTACAACACTCAAAATCCAACCGGTTTCAAAACATATTACTTACTTCTGTGGCGCTATCCAGTCAAAATATTTCAGTAAAAAGCAAGCAGGTCAGCAAAAAAACGGGTCAGCAGAACAGGATACATGCAGGTAAGCGAGGTGAAAACACCGACTGCTCTCTAACATGGAAAATGTGTCATAAGAACTCAAAGATCAACTTTCCTTAGCGATTGCCCCATTAACTGTCAATCACGAAGTCAATTAATAAATCAAATGTGATTCAACGAATTACTAATTACTAACTTATTTTCATTTGGTCAGCGAAACAGAATGTTGCTTACTAGATTAAGCTAAATGTACATATTCGAAGCTCAGGGTCACTGAAGACGTCATTGTCCCTGTTCTCAAAAGGAAGATGAGAATTCTAGTCTGGTTCCTCCTTTTTGGGGCTAAACAAAATCAGTAATATCTTCCGGCGCTTCCTCCACGCGAATTTTTTCATGTTTATATTATTAATAAGTAATCATACGGTTTTTCTCGTTCAATTTGGAATTAATTTGCACTTGTGAGTTTTTGAAAAACTCACAAGTGCAAATTAATTCCAAATTGAACGAGAAAAACCGTATGATTACTTATACAAAGTACCATGTGCTTTGGTCATTCAAGTCCTGGGCCCGGTTGTTCGAAAGCCGATTAACGCTAACCCTCTATTAAAAAGTAACCGACGCTTTAATTTCGCCCACTGAAAAAAAGTGGTTTTAGACTAAAGCGGAAGAAAAGTGTAAGTCACAAGCGACAAGCAAAAATCTTTCGGAAAAATCTTTGTGAATTGGTAAATAAACTGGAATCAAAGTTCACTCTAACCCAGGGTTAGCTTAATCGGCTTTTGAACAACTGGGCCCTGAAGTTATCGGCCATCTTGTGTGCTCACTGTTGTTAACCAAGGGAGTTACCATTCGAGAAAACATAACACCTGGGTTCCAACGAAGAAAAGCATTCTGTTTTTTTTTTATTGTTATTATTTTTAACCTTTATCCTACGTATTTGAAACAAAAATATACCATTTTCATAGAAAAGTTCAATTTACAAATGCCGGTCCGACATAACCTCCTACGCAGACATTCTTTTGGCTCGTCACCCGGCAATCTTTCCTCCCCGACGAACAGCAGACGTTCGTTGAGGTGGAAAGATTGCGAGCGAAAAGAATGTTTGAGTAAGAGCTAGGTCCAACAACTGCTATGCTTTATTTCTGTAGAAAATTCAACGGCACAACTCCAAAGGCCATTCTTACACCCTAGCTATGAACCAGTTTGGTGACCTAACCGTTGATGAATACCGTTTTTTCGTCCTCCGACTTCGCTATAATTTCTCAGATGAGACAAAGCGTGAAGGAGCGTCCTTCCTTCTTCCCAGCGGAGTGACATTACCCGCTAATGTTGATTGGAGAACCCAAGGATACGTCACACCCGTGAAGAACCAGGGTATGTTCTCCTTTTTGTATTCTTAATAGGCATTGCGACCATAAATGGAGTTGTATAGAATCACGATCTAATAGCCATCACAACCTCCTCACAAAAGTGAAGAGTTCTTCCTTTATCATCGTCTCTTCCTCATTTCCTATCGCGTCCTTTTAGATGATGCACACAAATTTGATTTAAAAACCTGCGAGCGTTACCTCAGTGATTGGTTCATTTTAACCGCATGTTAATTTCAGCGGAAATCTCTGCAGAACCCCTTTACGGTAATCCCGCCAAATAACAGCGTTCCGTAAGCTCACTATCTCAGCTATGCGTTCTCAAGTAATCAAGAATCACCGACAGGGAAGCAGGGTTGGCGAAGTGGTGAGCGCACGCGCTTCCTAGCAATGTGGCCCGAGTTCGGTTTCCCGAACCAACCTTTTGAATATCGAGGCGTCACTCACTGCAACAGCTTCCCCTCTCGGATCATATCATTGAAAAATCAGACAACTTTAATTGTTTTGTTAAACGTCCTTGCCGGTATTTTATCGGTCTTCCCTCTTACTTCCGTCAGTGAGATAAAGTGATGTAGTTACCGATTGTCACATGTGCATACTCGGCGTAACAGAAGCCGAACCTATGACCATCCGCTTAGCACTTCTGTTAAGGAACGAATTTCTCGTTAATGTTTAAGCGTCTGGGCAGTTGCTAATGTGATTTACTTTATTGTATCGCGAGCGCATACCTCTTGTTTTTGAGCGTGACCGAAACGGCCATTTTGGATTTATGACCTCCCTTCTAGACGAAATAAAATCGTGAAATCTTCGACTGTGTGGTTGACCCGTCGAACTTTATCCGTTCAAACGTAACAGAACAACTTCGGGTGCTCTACCACGGAAATATTTTATCAGTAGTCATAAGATCACAGTAAGTTTTCTTAAGTTCATTGGAAAAGCATGTTGTGTGAATTGTATAAGTTAAGCTTTACCACTACCTCCTCCACCACCACCACCAGTATTACCACTACTATCTTTGCATCGACCTCGACCACCACTTCCACTTCAATGCCTCTTCACTGCCACTACCATTACCACTTCCACCTCAACTTGCACTTCCTCTGCCACTACAACTAACAGTGACGACCCCTGACCACCATCTTCACCTCCACTTCCACTACAACTACCAATAGCACCATTACCTCTGAATCCCCTCGGGTACGATCATTCCACCCGGCTGTGGTGGTTTGGGTCGACGGGGACCCCCCGGATCGGATCTGATCATTTGTTGTCTGGTTTACTCTGTTTTGCATTTTAGGTATCTTGGGTGAATCCTGGTCGTTTGGTGTAACAGGATCAGTTGAAGGACAACACTTCAAGAAAACAGGAAAACTGGTCTCCCTCAGCGAACAGAATCTTGTGGATTGTTCAGGATGTCGCTTCCTTCATCAAACAGTCGTCAATTGTGGTTTCAAGTATTTATAGAATCTTTGTCTGTAACATAAGACTATTTAGGGGAGGGGGGCGCTCTGGAGGCATACTCTCTGGGAAAATTTTGAATTAATTACCTGAGAAGTGCGGTTTCCAGGTTTTTGAGGAGAGGCTGAAACGTTTTCGACCACTACGATGTTGATCACCAATCACACTTACGCATTTGCTCCCTCCCCAGGTACATCGAGAGAAATGGAGGGATCGACACCGAGGCTGGTTACCCGAGTCCTTGCAATACCTCTTGCTGTTTTCTTAAGGATAAAATAGGCGCCACTGTTACTGGTAAATATGAAGCAGTAACACAAAGTTTCCACAGTACAATTTT
>BLFK01000291.1:815696-825696 GCA_014634185.1 Astreopora myriophthalma
TTTATGCCGCAGAAATAAGCTTTTCCCCTTTCTTCAAATACCCAGTATACAAACTTGAGTGTATGCTAACCGACAGCAAGTTCTTTGAATGTTCAAGAAAGGTTTGCATTTTTTTATTGGTAATAAATTTGCTTGGGACACCGTAGATGTATTGGGACAATGCAAACTTTAGGTCAAAAGGTTTCTAGTTTTGTTTCTAAGCGGCAAGCGTTCACGTTAATGTGAATAAAGAGGACATCATAATTTCAACAAGATTATATCTTGTTTTTAGCTGAAAACGATACGGTCAGTTACTGTCATAAAATTCTTTTCCTCCGTTGTCCCTTGTTTTCCCGGTGGTACGGTTTGTTTGTTTGGTGTCAATGTATCCTAGTAGTAAACCGCAATTAGTACCTTAAGGAATAGCTTGTAAGTTTATTTGTTCTTAAAATAATTATTTTGTATAATGAATTGTAAATGTAGGACCGTTAAATAATAAGTATGTACGTTAAGTGTTAATTGTGGAATTAATATTCGGTATATAAATGTGAGAAAGGAGTGGTGAACAGTTGATAGAAAAGACGTTGTTGTTGAACAGAAGTGAGAAGGACAGAGAGAGAAGGCTGAGACGTTGAGGGACCTGCATGAAGATGTGATAACACTGCTAAGAGACATTAGCAGGAGCTAGCCAGAATTCGACGACAAAACTCCGTTGTCGGTGGCGGAGAGCATCAACGAAGAGTCGGTGAGCCTCAACGACGACCTAGTCGCTGCAAAAACAAAGAAATAGCAAGCGAACCGGAGAACTGGCAGTAATGACAGCGGTAGAACCAAAGAAAAAAAGCAGATAAAGGAGAGGTTTGACTGATAGGAGAGAAAGGCAAGAAGTGCGGTTTGGTTGTTGGTTTGGTTTGTGGTTTTTGGTTGATTTGTTTCGAGCTAAGAGAGAAGCTTGAAGATTCGAAATAACTGAACTGTTTCCGTTGTAAATATTTATAGGTGTAGAGTCGTTGTAAATAGTTTAGCTTGTAATAGGTTGAAATTAATTTATCGTTTATAGTGTATAGCATTAGGTTAGTTTAAGTAAGATTAGTTTTATTCGTGTTCGTACATGTCAATATCTTAATTGAAATCATTAGTTGTCTTCTATGAAGTCTATGGTTGCTAATTGCGCTAAGGTGCATGTGTTAGTTCTGTCTTGTTTTATTTTGTTTGTTTCCTCTCGGGCCGTTGGGACCCACGTCACAGTTACACAAATGGGAAAGGGATGTACGAAATATGTACGGATGTTCAAAGAAAGGACAAGCTTAATAAAAACAAAAACAAAAGCAAAAACAAACAAACAACGGCTGGCAAAGAGGAGATTAAGCTCCAAATCCCTTAACCCGTTTCAATTTGGAAAGAAATGGTCAATAATGCTGGCTGTAAGCTCGCCAGCCAAATACACATGCACATAAAACAAGGCTGAAAAATAAAGAGAGCATGTTCACATGTAAGCTGAGGGCTCAGACAGTACATCGCGTGGACGTCGAATCTTAAAGGTGCTAGATATCGGGAGCGATTAATGCCGGTTATTTTCGCGAGTATAAAGCAACCGGCAAAATCGCGTTTCAGATGACGTTTCTGATTCTTGCCTCTTGAGTCTTAAACGCGTAAATATGTACATAGATCACTGTGTACTTTTAGGACCAAACACTTGTTTTTTTGTAATGAGCTGAGTCTCGAGGAAAATCCAGCGTTGTGCACGTGCCGAAGTACGCTACTCAATAATGGAAGAAATAGGTGTAATAATAACTTAATTGAACAATGATTTGATCGCTAAATGCGAGGAAGCTTTTTGCCCGCCAAGGCTATGGGCCAAAGTGAATTCACAGGCGGCGTCCTTTGCTGTAACTTGACAGCAAATTCTTTGCAGTTTTAATTTCTATTTAGATGTAATTTACCAACGCTGGATGAATGCCATGCAAATCCGAGTCGTTCATAAGACACAGTAAGTAAACGTTTTGCTGCAGCAAAATGTCAGTGAAATCGCAGCAAATAGCATTAACCATACAATATGTATGGCAGCAGCCTAAGCCAAAGCTATAACACCACGGGTAAAAACCTTGACCTGCCTTAGTTATATATCGCTTATCGATTGTCGATGGTCTTAGAAAACATATTTCAAGGGTACCGCAGAGTCGATATAGTGCCTTTTTCAGGGCTGGCAACGGTTCTTGCAGACTCGCATATTTTTTCCCACTCTTTTATTTCAACCTTACAGAGTGCAAAGTACAAAACTTGTTCCCAACAACCGCTGTGACTATCATAAAATGTTTTACATGTGCCTCAGGCTTATTGTGACTATTGCATTGATACACAGATCGCTTAGTTTCGTTTTAAGTCTACTGTTACATTTATTAGGATTGCCTTTGACTAAACTATGTCAAAAACAAAAAGACAAAAAGAGTACATCGGGCCCAATGATAAGAGAAAGGCGAATGGTCTTTAATTAAAAAAGCAATATGATTTTCAAAAGAGAACTCGGTGGCGTACTGGTATCGCAGGGTCCATACATGTATTTGTTTTCTATTCGAAGTCTCAAAAACCTCCACGTGATAAAAGTTGCATAAAAATTGCCAGTCTTTCAAGTGTAACAATAAAAAAAAAACAACAACAACAACAACGACGACGGCAACGAGGGCGCTACAACTCAAGAGTTTCGTGAGCCGTGAGCAAAAGCAATGGCTCTGTACTCAGTTTGGTTACAGCGGCACTTCGGTGCATTTCTTTGTCGCTGTCCTCTGCAGAACGGCAACTACTGAAATAAATGATCGGATCGATTCGGGGTGTTATGGGGAAAGTTCACTATTCAGAGAGGACTTTCTATTCGTATACCTCAGGACATTCAGCTCAAACAATTACCGCGCATAAAAACGAACTTCCAACACGGTTTTAAAATACTAAATTGCAGCCACGAAGAACACAAATTGTACACGTCAAGTGAATGGAAATATTCACGAAATAGTTCCAAGAATATGAATTTGTATTTTTTTGTCGTCGTCGTCGTCGTCATTGTTTAACTCGCAGTTAACCATTCGCCATCCCTATTTATCCTTAGTCAACGTGTTCCAATATTTTAGTACGGATTACGCACTTATCGCACATACAAGAACCCACTGTAGGACGATCCTCGGTAATACATATTCCCGCTGTTAATGACCCTTCGAATCCGCTGCCAGCACGAGTCCCTATTGTAAGTTGGCGCTCTGACAGTCACGCATCCTAAACTGACTCGTCCGGGATGCAGGCCCATCGCATAGCGCCCTGTGCGAGTACGCTGTGTGTAGCCATAGTAACCAGAGTTGTCTTCTTTCTTGGGGTAAAGATTGTACCAGTCGATGTTGTACCGCGAGTTTGTGTATCTTTTGCCAATAAGGTACTCTCCGCGAGGTGTAGGTCCACCATAGCGATCATCTCTTGTCTCCCTCGGTGGCTGTGTTTGGCAAGTTGCTGAAGTTCTTCCCCTGGGGAGAGAAAAATCACAACGACATAAAAGTCATTTCTGATTTTTTGCCATCCTCGTCAAACGTCGACTTTAAAACGCTGTTCTTTGCGGAGATAAGAACCAAAACATTTTAAAGATTTGCTTTTCAGGGGCCCAAGAAAGTGATCACACAAGTGCAAAGTAGCAGTAACTTGCGCGAAAGTTATTCAATAATTTAACAGTCTTGTCTGGTCAACATTTGTTTCTCAATTAAGGAAAGAGAGGAAGTCGTTGCTTTTCCTTTCTTCCTTTCGTTTTTTGTTTTTGTTTTTGCCTTGTTTTGCGTTGCTTTGCTTTGCTTTTAGCAGTTTTGAGGTTTTCGACCAACCTCCTTTCGAGGGCTTTTTCTCCATGACTAAAAGCCCTTACCACCGTGTATCGCCCAGATAGATGACATAGGACAAATGAAACTGAAAGCAATAAACAACTCCTAGCCACTCAGTTGAATCACTCAGAGTTGTAGCTTTGAGCTTAAGAGTACTTACTTTCTGCAGGTCAGAGTGTTACGGCTTCTGTATGAAGTGCAAACGACCGCGCCTGGGTTGCGACCTGGACCTCCTGCTGGACTGAAAAATAGTTGGAATAATATGTTATCATCCTATGCTAATGTTATTATAGAATCGTCAGGGTATCAATTAAAAAGGTGTAGTGAGCTACAGGGATGGGGGCGATCAATAGATACAAGAGAGAATGAGGTGAGAAAACATATCCCTATGCCCCGTGATAAATATTTCCAATCTATTTTTGAATTTCGCGCCGCGCGTGGAGGCTATTTTTAACCGGCTCAGCCCTACGACTTCGCGGTTCATATTTTGCAAGACGGACCAATCAGAATCCGTTCGTTAAAAAAGTAGTCCCATGACCTCGAATTAAAAATAGATTGAAAAGAATTATCATGGATAGAGGCCATTTCTGGGGGATATGTTCTCTTACCTCATCCTCTCTTGATAATGATCGTTATATCCATCAAATATTTTCGCTCACACGCGATTGGTCTAAATGCGTCACGTGACCGAATATACCTCAGCTAAAACAGGGGAATATTCAGAATATTCCCCAAGTGATATTGCCCGCTTTCCAAAACTTCAAACTGCGAAAATATTTGAAGGATAACAAATACACTAGCCTCAATTTGGCTTTAAAAATATGCTCGGATATTTGTCCTTGGACATTATCTGTTCCTCGAAGCTCACAGTTTTCCTCGAGCTTCGCTCTCGGAAACTGTTCGCTTATGTCCGCGGACAAATATCCGAGCATATTTTCGCGCCAAATGGAGGCTATTGTTTATATAATGTCCTTTTCTGTCCCTGGGTCAATCGCAATAAAGAATCTAATGTCCTTTAATCACCAACCTTGATCCAGAACTCGTAGTTGGTCGTCTCGTCCTTCTTCGTCTTCTAAAGAGCCAGGAGGATGCTGGACTGGCTAACATCGCCAGCAGCAAAAACACCAGGATGACTTTTAGGTTCATTGTTTACTGGATAAGAAGATGCGAGGAAGAAAAGTTCAACATTTTCTACAAGTCGTAATTTCATTCAGGGCATGACTCCATAAACTAAACTTTTCGACTTCCCTCATCAAATTTCTGTATCTAAATCAAGTTGATTAACCAATTATTTGCTGTCTCGTTTACACAATCAAATGTATTCAGTGTCCCGAAAAGTGTTCGTGTGGACGCAGTGTTGTAGCACGGACGGAAAACGCCGTCAAATGACGGTCAACGCCTGCGGTCACGTGGGACCGTGCGAAAAGTTCCGACATTAAGCCTACGCTATATGCAACACACAGACTTGTTTATTTTTCTTATGCGGCGTCTCCAAATCTCCGGACGAGGATGGAGTGCAAAACTCACCCAGTGTGTTAACGTTCAAATCTTCTGCAACTGCGCTCTCCTATCACCAGTAGGCCTCAGTGGTGCTCAGTGTTTTCCAAACCCAGCAAACTGTGTGGCTGCCAGTTTTCTCTCTCTTATATATACCCTGCTTTATCCAATGACGTCGTTTTCTTCAAGTATCACGAGGCAATGAAATAATAACCTATCTAGCAATTGTATAGGTGTTTCAGCGTTTCAGAGCGAGTTTCAGTTCTTTCAATAAACACCGTGACTAATATATGCCGGGTTGTGATGCCAAACAGGAAATATAATTGTTTTGAACAGAATATTATTACATTTTATTTTTTGATGATATCGGTGATGGCTCTTATAATCAGCGATTCCCCATAATATTTGACGATGCAGTCCTTTCAATACAGGACGTTTTCCACTCTTCTTAGTGACTCAATTTTAAAAGAACACTGTTTAATGTACACTTGCAATTGCATGCGATTGTTTTGATCAGCCGGAGTGCTTGGTTCTACAACTGAACAAAAAGTGGAATTGCTTCTACATCTCCCCTGAGTTGCTTATAGGTTTTGCCTGTGGTGGTGGTGGTAAGCCAAATTTTGCATAGTATCAAGAGCATATCCATTTTCAGTACGCAGATCTCCTCTATGCCTTTAACAAGGTTAGTATTGCAAAGAAGAAACTCTTCTCCATGTTGATCACCTTGTGGTATTAAGGTCTATATTGACTGTAATGCGCTAAAAGGTGATCAGTAATGCATACAGATCACAGATATTCAAATCATGATATTCGCCACACCTCTCCCAGATTTGGAAACAGGCTAAGGCTAAATTTATTGGCCCAAAGTTCTAAACTCTTATTCACGAAACCCTTATGAAAGTGTTGAGGACCTCCGTTAAGATGGGAGGTATCGGCGTATGCTGGGGATGTTGTTCAGAGCTAACTCGCTTCTGCGAAGAGGGTACCGCGACGCTGGACTCAAGTTGCCGTCACATCTTTGTCGTCTTTACTTCATCAACAAACAATAAAGAAAACTTGCTTATAATTACAACACACATGATTCTAAGCCTTTGGCAGACTCTACTCTACTCAGCGTATTCTAAATCTTATCTTAAAACCTCCAATGTACTGACACAGCTACTTTCCTAACTCCTAGCCATTTCAGGGTAGAGCCAACAAGGTGAACTCCAAGATTACCAAAAAGTACCTCAAGAAAGAAACCTAAACACTTCTTATGACCACACAGGAAAATGACGAATAATATCCTAAAAACATTAGGAAGAAAATATCGAACGAAAGCTTATACAAGAATAAAGACTTCACCAACGGGAAAACCAAACCATCTCACAGCAGATTTGCTACATGCATGACTAACGAGGGAGCTATTGATTAAACAAATAAGTATGGACTAACCTAGTCTACACATATACAAGAACCTATACGGCCTTACCAAGCCCTTGAACGACAATATATTTTGCTTCCTAATCAGAAATCAACGACTGATGCTACCATAACCTAAATTGCTAATTATAACAATTTTTAAACTGCGTAACAAAAGTCTCCTAATAACAGTAGTTCGATTAACAACGATGAGCTTCGTGCACGGATATACTTAATGTTGCTTGCACTGTACATGTGCGCATTAAATCGATCGGTTTATCACACAATCACAAAAGCAGAACAAAAACATAACAAAACCAAAGCGCTTGTAGTTAGAATTTAAAAATGTTTTCAAGCTGTAAAGCAAGGGACGTTTTCTATGCCCTTGAGTGAAAATACTGAGTCTGTCGATCTTCGAAGCGTGAAATCTTCTTGACATGGCGATCCAAAGGTGAACAAGTGACACGTAAATCTTGCTTGGCCGGCTTCTATCGCCTGCGATGCGCAAATATAATTGGCCCTTACCTGACCCTTACCTGAACACTTCAAAAGAGCTAAACATAATATATTACGCGTGTCCCTAATCAGCAGCTTCATCTTTACGTTCAAAATGGGTACTTCTTACCTCTAATTTTAGTGAAATTAAAAAAAAAAATCATTATTTGGAAGGATGACTATTTATAGGCTCCATTTATGAATTTTTCCTCCTTTAATTAGTTTTAATATCACAAAGGTTTTATTCAAGCAAAACAACGCCGACGCTGAACAATGAAATACCAACGGGTTTGTATTGGATCGTTTCAACGCATTTGAGTTTTTTACCAGTAATTAAAACAACGACAATAACAACAACGTATTTGCAAAATAACATCAATGGTGACAGTCTCGTTCCGCAGGTGGCCAGTCGAGGCGGGACAAGACGAACACAAGAACACAGGAACAACAGTAAGAACGGCACATCCAAGAGAAGACTGTCTACTCGAGCCCGGGGGCGGGGAATCTCCGATATTAAATTCCTTGCTATGTGAGCCTACGTCCCGGGGTTCGGGGGGGCGGGGGGGGGGGAGACCTGGGACTATAAATCCTGTTGGGGAAGACTACCAGTTAAATTAAAAGTGTTGGTAGTGCTTGTTGAGAGTTTGGATTGCGTAACGGGTTCCTTTGGCTCGTTACGCAATCCAAAAGAAGACCCCAGAAAGTCTGCGTAGGAAGCCAGTTGAGAGTGCTCACACTAAGGGCCTGTTTACACGGAGATGGGGGACATCAGGTCCACTAAATATTTCGACAGTTTGCTTTCAGATCACTTTTTAGAGAGTAATCTGACATTTCTAGGCACTAAAATGAACTTTTCGAATGCAGTTAACGTAAATTTCCTTAGTTATTATCTCAGTACTCTCTCGTAAGGGATAGGTACGTTCTCGCAAACGTTATTTCATTAAACCAGTATGTTTATTTGGTTTGAACCAATTCAACTTCACCGGTAACTTTTGACATCCATGAAAAACATGTAAGGCCATTACATACATTCTCCGCTTTTGTGTAAGTACGTTTCTCGCTTTAATTTAGATGGAAAAGTTTCAACGAATACCAAAAACAACTATAATTTTTTATCTTAAAATATATTCAAGAAAAATTATTGCACACCGAAGTCTACTCCTAATTGCTATTCTCATAAGTTATTTCAATTATTCGAGAGAATTTCATCACGCCTCAAAACATTTTGGCCCATCCAGACTTAATTTTATGTAAATTCAATTCGTCTGCAAGGAACAGTACAATCGGAGACCCTTTACTTACCTCTCTCATATAACTTAGTGATTTTACTTTTAAAAATCTTGCGCGATCTGCTTATGTTCTAAGGAAAATGTTTTCGTACGAATGGTAGTACGATTTCAAATAGGTTCAAAGCATACTCATTCAAAAGCTGTGAGTCCGCAGTTTCTACCCAAACAGCTTCAAAAGCTCGTTACATCGCAGCTCTTCTTCACTTCTTTGGCCGCTACGTTTTCGCTTTTTAGACGGATCATGATCTAAAATGGCGTCTTCCCAAGGTGTTCCTTTAAGCGACGACTCGCGATCGGCAGAGCTTCCAGAATTATACCTCAAGTTGATTACTGCAAATGGAAAAGGAGAACATCTCGATGGCTCGGATTTTCTTGAGGCCGGATGCATCAAGACTACTTCATTTGCCGGTGATTCTCTCGACAACTCCGCACGACGCATCTCACAATTCTCCAGAAGGCTTGCTTGTTTGTTTGCAAAATTCTCGTGATTTTTTTCATGCTGAGATACACGATTTTTTCCTAAGTCATTTCTCCGTACACGATCTATAATCTGTCCCTTCTTGTCTGTTTTCGTCATCACGGCTTATTGGCTTCACAGGCTTGTGGTTGCTCTCAGATCAGAGTGCCGGTTCAATGCGGTCTGGCTTCAGTGCCAAGTGTAGTGCCGCTTTCATTCAAAAGGCTTTCTGGACTGCTTAGAATTCCGCGGGCAAAATATATTGACACTGAATGCCTTATACTCTCCAGATACCATTGAACAAACGAGTAGACTATGCACCTGCCTACACGTCTATTCAGTCGAGCTCTTACATGCAAATACAGACTTAAGACTAGAGACCCACGTCTTAACACGCTGTTCGGGTCTCGTTGGTTCTTACTTCATATCCACTACGCATGCGTTGTTCAGAAAGGCATAATGACACGTGAGGGAGATGGTCGGTCACGAGGGATGAAAACTGATGCGATGAGGGAGCTGAATGGATGCTTAAATCGGTCACACTATCATCTTACCCTGTGCCTCCATCGATGAAGAATTTAAAAAAAACTAATTCGAGGTGATGTTTGTTAGCACAACAGGTGACCCACCTTGAACATGAATACAGAAACGGTTAAACCATAAGTCAATCAAACTAAAGCTTCTGTTTTGCCACTGACACTGAAGCTTTCCTTGTCTCACGTGTCACGAAAATTGAGCACGTTGGAACCATTGAAGGAAAAATGTGTTTTCAGGAAATTAATCGCCAGCGACGAGTCAAAAAACGCGAAGCAGTTACTTACAATCCCACTTGTATAAGCACTTCAAAGATTACTTCATTATCATTTATGCAGAGCGAATAACACATTGCGAACGTTTCTAAACCATAAATTTTATCGCTATGCGCTGTTGCATAAGAGATTGCTATTCGGATTTTTGCGAGTCTTTCTTTGTCAGTAGAAGAGTCTTGTGCTAAAGCACTGGCACTGTATACACGCTTTAGACACTGAGTG
>BLFK01000291.1:830253-845076 GCA_014634185.1 Astreopora myriophthalma
CATTATTGAGTTGTACTCGTCGTTTACTCTTGGATTTGTTGTAACCATCCACTCACTCATTTCTGGTTTTTACGTTTTTACAAGTCGTCTTGCACAAGTCATCGTCTTTCCTTTGGCCCTCGCCATTTCACGTACTAGGCTATACGGACGGCTATACGTATATTTCTTTCATATTGATAGATAATGCCAGTTTGTTTTATTATTGATTCATTTATTTCTGTTTTTGGTTATTATTATTTTTTTAAATTTCGATAGCATTTATCATAATTTTGCATATCGCGGAATCTTCTGTGCCATGGGTCTCATGGACGCCCCTGTCTGAAAAGGGATTTCCATGGGGCGTGGATAAAAAAGGGGCGGAATTAAAGGTTAGAGATTTGACCCTTCCCATCGTACTACCTCCTCTTTCTCCCTCCCTCCTCGCTCGCATGCCCTTTGAGCCTTTCCCCCTCAATCAACCTTTCCACCTCTTCACACATCTCTCCACTGTAATGCAATGTTATCACATATAAGAGATACAAATTCATGTCAACTTTCATTTACCGTGATTTGAACCTATATCCATTGGATTGAGAATCCTTCGCCTTCAGCACTACGCAACACTAGATTTCGATAGTTGTCTTAGCTGATGCTTTTGTCTGATTCCAGTGAGCCCAGACTCTCCCCGGTGCATGGAAATAAAATTATACGAGCGTTTACGCATGCGCACTTCAACGTAATTTGGACTTCATTTGTTCGTTCGGTCAGGCAAGGACTAAATTGAGCTGTGTTGATAAAGAGTCAGTTAAGCCAGACTCCGTCCTGTCCACGCTCTAATTCGCCTTTTTGCTTGGCCGGAGGAGCCCAGGCTGAGGTTCCGAGACGGGTATGACTACCTATAGTTGGCCTCAAATTTGCAATAGGGGTCTAAGAGACATGCGTAACTTTGAAAATTAGACGGGGCAAGACGGGCCATGCAGACAAAAGTAGAGCGAACCTAGAATTGAAAAATTGAAAGTACGAATTTTGTTTCGTTTTTGACGTCGTAAAGTGATCAACACATTCCGAAAGTATCTGACAATGCGGTGACAAATTCTACGAATTGAACCTGTGAACAGAGATACACTAAACTTCGCTGATTTAGCAGAAAGCGTAAGACCTAAGATTAACTTATTAACCAAGCGGACATTTGATAGCAAAGGAACGGAGATAAATATGACAGGAAGCACAGGTAATTTTGTTTGACTTACGATTTGTCTTTTCGGTATTTCCTAGTAATTATTGCTGTTGATCTTTCGCTGATTTTCGTCAGCCTTTAATTTTCATAAAGTTTTGGACCATGTTTACGCTTATATCACGAATAACAGTGGAATTTAATCAAGTTAAGATGATTAATTTAAGATAAGGCTTGAGTGGACTCAAACGTTGTACTGAAAGCGTAGAAAACCTGCGAAGGAAATTACTGAGGAAAAATTACTGTCAGTGGTTTTTTGACTGAATTAATTCGTAGTTTGGGGGAGAGGAGTGAAACGAGGGAATTCCCTAAGTTCCTATGTCACACCTCGTGAATGCACTGCCCAGCACATTGTACTCATCATTCCTGAAACTGATTTCATTACACCTATCTAAAGGCAATAACGCCCACTGGAGCGTACGCTCACCCAGCGTCTTGTTCCATATGGTCTCACATCAAAATGGCAAATCCATGCACCGATTCGAAGCGTTTCATTTGAGGCTTGAGGAACTGAAGGGCATGTCTAGCCTTATGCAAGTATTTATTGAAGATATTTATTTTACCAAAAAGTATATAAATGGCTGAAAGAGGCAAACGTGCAATTCGAAAACACGCGCAGAGTCATGATGGGCGAGAAATGGATTATGACTGCTGATAATGGGAAAATACTCGCCGAACAAAACAGACATGTGGTCCCGAAGAGAAGAATATTTCGAATCGCTGCTAATTCACATTCTGCCATAGCACACCGAGGAAGAGACAAGACAGAGGACTTCCTCAGAAGACGCTATTCAGGCATAACACGGAAGGTCATTAACTTGTTTGTAACAATGGGAAGTCTCCAACAGAGGAATGTAACATCAGACCACAAAAGAAACCAAAACATCATCCAATCCATGCAATCCGGCTCCATGAATCAAGTAGAAAGCGATTTATTGGATTTCAGAAGCTTGCCATGTCAGTGTCAAAAGCAAACTCATACATGGTTTCTTCATGCTTCTGAACACTTTACAAAAGTGTCCGTGGATAATTCTCACAGGAAAGGACAATGTTCAAGTGGTCACTGAAAGAAACTGTTTTACATGTTTGGGCTCCCCAAAACGCTGCATTGAGGCAACGAAGGAGAATTCAGAACAAAAGAAAAACACAACAATCTCTGTAACAGGCACGACATAGAATTTGTACATGGAAAAAGTGGAAAAATCAACCAATGGTCGCCACTGTTTCGCGCTATGCATTGCGATTGGATTATTTTTCTGATCGTTGATGGTCTTCATTTGATCGTAAGCGATGGAGCCGGTGTCGGAAGAATTGATTACGATTCCGATGTTTGATTTTCACCACTGCGATCGTAACACTGTACTTCTTTGGTTACGACTCGCTAGTGAAAACCTTCCAACATTGGTTTAATTTTTCATGAGAACAGGGGGAGGGGGGGGGGAGGGGAGGAGGAGTTTCCTATCTCGTACGCTACCCCAAAATCAAAAAGTTGAGTACCAACCTCCATATTACGGCCCATAACCTGTTCTTTTATTACTTTATTTACTTTTTTTCAAAGACCACCATAAAAGTTGGCACGCGTTGCATGCAATTCAGTAGCTGTTCCCACGTGTTTCGGAGCTTACGTGACGCTCCCATCTCAGTGTGAAGAATTGAAGCCTTTTTGCAGGATTAACAACTTGTTTCTATAGATTAACGAGCCAAAATAAAATGATGCTTGGCATTGCAAAATTTGTAAAAAAGCAACCTCAAAATGGTCTTTTCATCGTGAGTATTAATCGCAAAAATTAATCTTGAATTATCTGTCTGGTTGTCAGTTAGAAAACTGTGGCAAAGCACACCTCGACTGCGAATCAGCTGTATTTTCGATGAATTAAAGTATTTTATTTCGGTCAATAACAGGAATATATGCTTTTATATAGATTTAATGAACATTGTTTCAATATCCCTGTGCGTAACACGTGAGAGGAAATGCGCTTGAATTCAGTTGTTTAGTCAAACGGAGCGAACATTACTTTCGGTTCTATTAGTCTTGTGATTCACCTTCAGTGTCAACGAAACAAAGAACTGGAAGTCGCTGTCACCAAAGAAAACTGTAAAAAATACCATCTTTCATGTCTGCGAAAAAATATCAAAAGTCTCGAAAAGGGGTCTTGTCTAAGCCTCAATTGAGTACAATATTTGAATGGAAAGAGGATGAACCAGTAGCCTGTCAGACCATGATCCGGCACCTAGTTGAGCCCTCACTTTCTCCAAAGGAACAGAAGCATTCAAAGACAGACAATCACGGCGCACGTATCGAAAAAATCATCAGAAATTGCGCAAGATATAACACAGATCTACAAGCAGCCTTCAAAGATTGTACCCACAAATTAGCCCTGATGAGGACTCCTTGGGGAGAAGTCGAATTCCACCCGGTTAATGCACTTTCGTTCTCGAGCTCACCTCGAAGAAGCAATGTTATAAACGTGAGTCGACAAACGAGCAAGAAAGAGCAGGAGTGTGTCGAATTATGGATGAAATTTTTTGGCTAGGAACTGATCTATACTAAACACTTTGAACTGATCCGTGTTGGTTTCAGGAGTTTCTGAAAGTTCGCTCGAGTTCATTTATTCATGTTCATTAAATTGTACGATCTATTATATAACAACATTCTGTCCTTTTTCTCCCTGTGCTTATGGTAGAAACATAATCTTCAAAGGCAGGGTTTTAAAATATGCGATGAGGCTCTCAGCCTTTTTTTTTTTCAGTTACCAAATTAATAAAATACTAATCAGGTACAACGTAACAATCGATTGTTTAAATTCAAATTTACTAAATGCTGGAAATAAATGGAAAAAATAAAAAGTAAATAATGTTTTGGATGCGGCTAAGGAGCGTATCAGGAAAGCACATGATTTTAACTCACCTAATCACCGTATTGAACGTTTATTGTACCAAAATTTAGTGTTGTCTTAGTTGCTATGGTGGCTTATAAACCGTAAAGAAAATAAAAAACCGACGTTTGAGCCTTGATTCATTGTTGGGGATATAGGATTTAAGTGGTTTATATTACCACTGAAGAGATGGAGATACGCTATTGGTAGAGCCTTGCCAACACGAAAATATGAATAAATTTATAGTTGAATGAGAAGCGTTCGGTTAATACCGTGGAAATTAAGTGTTTCATGGCCTTGGATGTTTCGTTGGTGTTAACGTTGAGCAAGTTTATATAATCTCTCTGGTACGGTGTTCAGTTTCGCTTGTCAACCCTGTTGATAGTAAATGATTCTTTTCCAAACGAAATTCTCCTCTTACTGTTTGAATTATTTCGTAGAGCAATAGTCGAACAAGAGTCAGAGGTTCGCCAGCTTCAAACTCGCGGCTTACGACTATACTGCATGCCGGCTTGCAGAAAGAAATTGAAACTCAATAAGTCTGTGGAAATTTAAATGTTTACTTTGATTTCGAACTGATAATAGTAATTTTTCACTTTTGTCTTATCTGTCCGATTACCGACCAAGTGTCTTGCGATTGATGCAGTTGATGTTGACAGCAGATTCCACTGAATGTGGTTTCCGGATCCGCTTCTGAAAATGACCCTTGACATAAATATTGTTTTGCTTCGTGTTGACAAGAGAAGTTTTCTGCGGTACTTGTAAAATATATCTCTGCAGTTTTTTAATGGAGAAGCTTTTAGTAAGAATCTTCCCAAAAGATTTATCATTTTGTACGAAACGGACATTTTGGCGGTGGCTAATGGCTTGAGAGAAAAACGCCTTTTTTGCAGTAGCGTTAACCTAAATAAGACGCATTGTTTAATAGGGTCTTGTAAACAGCCTGAAATAATTATTCGGCTGAACTACTGATGACGCCATACTCTCAATTCCAACGAAAAGGTACCGAGATAAAATCAGTACAGAGACATTTTTTAAAATTTATTTTTTGAGATGATTCTATAATTGAATCCTTAAAATGATCGCGTTTCGCATAAGAGCTAGAGACAATTGGTTTTGTTGTCGCTTGTGATCTGTTGAAAAAGTAGCAGGAGATTGCTGTGGAAAATTACTAAGCGAGGTAGTTTGCAAAACCACACATTAATAGCGAAGTTACGTGCGATGCTTGAAGACTGCGGCTTATTCCATTTTCTTCACTTGTACGTGTCATAATGTAATCACTAACCAATAAAGTAGAATTCAGACGTCTAACTACTGTCGCGTAATATGAATCTGACACTGGATGATCCCGATACTGAACATGTAGCTGATAATAGCTTAGGGCAACTGCTCCTCTTGACGGATAAAACGAGGGTGTGTGGTAGCGGACAGTAGTCTACACGTGCCTACAGTCACGCAAGCAAACAGCTTGAGCAGTTTCATGCTTCGCTGATGACAAAGACTGTCCGATGAACCGCGTGAATACAACACATTGCTGCATCTCACACGTGTCACTAGCCAATAAGCTTGTAGCCAACAAAACAAACAAACGAACTCGTGTAGAGCAGGATTCTACACGTGCCTTACAGACACGCAAACAAACGGCACGAACAAATTCATTTTTCGCTGATAACAAAGACTTTCCGGTGAAGAGCGCGAATACAACAGAGTGCTGCCATTGCACGTGACACTAGCCAGCTTGTAGCCAGCCAAACAAACAAACCGATGTCTTGCTTGCTTTTAATTTTAGCGTTTGCCTTGCTGGCGCCAATGTTTTACAGTTCGATACAGAATTTCTAGCTCCGCAAATTTTGCTGTGTTTGGACCCCAATTCTTCCTCGGCCATCCGTCGCGCAGAATACGGGAAAGAACTTTTTGATTGAAAGGGACACTCAAAGCTCATTTGGTCGGGAAAAAATTGCTAAAAGGTAGTATGGGCTCCATTGTTCAAAACTTAGAATTCCTACTGGGCTCCAGAAAGAAATGAAAAAGTATTATAATTTCAATCATGCATTCGATAACTAAATCAAAGGCACTTTCTGCTCAAAAATCTAATATTAAAAAGGGATAATATGAAACATGTATAAAAACCGCATACACCACTTTGATGTAGAGAATATCCTCTCAATTTAAAATAATCATTTGTGTGCTTTAACTTCATGAGGCACGTCCTTGAATTAATGACATGTCACATCTAGCATCAATGTGGTCGTTCTCTTTTATTCAGATCAAGGTAGAAATTCAATCAGTCACTTGTCGGATTCAGTATAGATGACTAAGACACGTACATTTGTGAAAAACAAAAACCTTATCAGATTAAAAAAGAAGCATTTGATTAACGTTGGAGTAAAACGAAAGTTATCGCCTTGAAATTTGCACATTGCAATTGCCTTCATCTGACTCCAAACGGACTGTTTATCTACGGGACGATTTCAAATATGAAGCGTCATTTCTATAACATATTGTTTGCAATCTGAACGCAATTTCAGCTGCGGTTTCACGGTACGGCTTGTCACCGTTTGTAATAAAGGAAAATGGCTTTCTTTCGAGGAACTCTTACTTGAACAAAATTGATTATACCAGTAACCACCTAGTGTTAAAGAGTACTCTTGTTTCCAAGTATCACAACCAAACTATAGCACAGCAGACTGTATTCTTCGCGGTTTGATCGAAATGGCTAAGCACAGTAATTGGCGCGGCTTTCGCCGGAGCAACACTTTTATTTCCGGAAAGAACGTGGACAAACCACATTAGCAGGTCGTTAGTAATGGATTTCGGACTTAGGCTAAGCTGAAATGATGCGGAAAAAGCATTCAAGGACGACCGTCAAGGAACCGTTCAATCAAAGATCTTACAATTTAATTTTAATAACAATGACAGCAGTGTATCGATTCAAACAAAAGAAATCAAGAAAAATTTGATAAATTATTCAACTCTCCCTCGAGCGTACGTGATCGTGAAGAATTACTAATCAGGGGCTGTTAACAAAACCTAACCGTTGAGCCAATCATGTCCCGAGGAGACAACTGGCCGCGAGAGTACTTAAGAATGTAAAATGTTTTAAGGATTCAAAGCACATCCTCACAACGCCTTAGAGCACTAAGTTGTGAACAAGTTGGAGAAGTTTTGTAATTCCGGATAGAAACCAAGTAAAGATTATTCCAAGTTCAGAATGTGTCGCTCGAGTCGGTATAACCATTCCATAGTGGAACGTGAAGTAAGTGAGATCAGTCCAACAGATCCTGTTAAATTTGCGGCCATGCGAGAGTATAAAGAGAAAAGCAAGTTTGCTACTCTTGAGCAAGCGACGGGAAAGCCAAGGAAAGATGTACAAAGAATGGGATTTCGAGAGTTTAAAGCTGCAGATATTCATAACAAGGAAGCGAGCGAACCAGGAGGGTCAATGAGAGTTCCTTCAAACTGGCGGCCAGAAAAACAAATTTGTCATTTCAGTGCTCAAGACAGTAGCATCGCCCTTGCAACTTTTCCGGAGTTTTTCTGCCAGGGATTTGACGTTTATCAGAACACCTTCGCTAGACCACATAGGCACAAACTAATCACGAAGGGTTCCTCTGCAAGGAAACATAATCTGCAAAACGAATGCGGAGGATTGGTGCTCTGGTACATCCAGGAATACGGACTTTAGCGGTGTCAGGCCGTCTTTCTGTCGGCTGAACGATTAGTTTCAGGCAGTATATCAACTGTTTGTCGTGCGAAAGCTTCGCTTCAGTCGAGCTACGTCCAACGATCTTGCCAGTTTTCAATTACAATAATTTTTATCAAGGAAAGCGCTTCAGATCGGAATCAGTGCTAACTCGCAAACTGTGGCAAATCAGAAACACAGACTGACTTTCTTGACAAGATTGTAAACTCGTGGAAGAATTAAGGTGCAATTCTTCTGAGGTTTTCGAGTATTAAATTGTAAATTTGATTATGCGCGCAGTAATCGAAAATCTCTACAGTCTTTAGCCGCAGACATTGTTTGGCTGCGCAGTGAAAGCAAATTTGTCTTAACAGTTTTTGAAAGCATGAAAAGTGAAAAGGATTGAACTTTTGTAAGGAGCCTATTTCTATACTTAGCCAGAACCAACAATGAAAAGCTCGACAAATTAATTAATTGATTAATTAATTATCTACGAAGTAAGTGAGTTAATTGATTGACTAAATAGAAACAACGAAATGTGATCCACAGACCTGTTTTTTCAGAGAGTGGTCTTTCCGCGGCTTCATCGTAGGAGAATTGCTCCATCGTCTCTAAACTTTTAGTATCTAATCTATCATACACGTTCGACTCTCCCGCAGAGATTATTTTCGAAATCTTGAAACACCTCCTCTTAAGCTGGAAAAATTTAAAATATATATATTTCGAAAATTGTCTCAAATATGTTCGATCGGTTCAGAATACAAATAGCCTTTAATTAACAAGATTCCCATCACCACTGAGCTTTCCAACCTCCCGCCACCACAAAAATCGAGTTATGGATGCACATGGGAAGTTTGGAGAGCACGAAAGAAGCGTAAGAGTTGCTCGAGGCGTACCCGAGAGCAACTCTAGCTTCTTCAGTGCTCTCTAAACTTCCCGCGTGCATCCATAACTCGATATACGCACAGCTAACACATAGTGACAAGAAAGTAGTTCGCGGAAAACAGGTTTATTTGTGATTGATTACAAAATTCTCTCAATGCGCGTACTGAGACAAACAAAGATTCTTATTGGCTGATTACAAACACGCCATTTTGTATTTGATTACAAGTTGCACACGTCATCAGATGGACGCACGGCCGTGCGTTTGTTGAGAAATGTACCATGATGACGCCAATAGGAATTTGATAGGGAAGCACGCGCGCTATGTTAGGGCGATTTACAACGGTACAACTTTTGCTTACAACTGTCGTATGCGATTTTTTGTGACGTATATGACAGTCGTAAGCGAGTTGTAGCTTTGATTTACACGAAACAATTAGTGCCGTAGGCCTGTCGTAAGCTTGTCGCATGCAACAAAGTCGTACCGTGTAAATCGGCCCTTATAAAGTCAACTGTAAGCTTTGGCAGATTGTGCGCTTAAAAGTAGCATTTTATGCCTTTTTTCCTTAATTCGAACCGGACATTATGCTTTTTTTTTAATGCTCTCAGTGATACTAGTACATAGCGCAAAAAATTATGCTGGCCATTGTTTTTTTAATTTTATACAAATGCAAATGCATGACACCAAAATTACAATGCAAGCACATTTTTGATTATTCGAAGTTTAATCAAACAGCGGAAAAACGTCATATTTTGTCAGTTTTCCCGTATATATTATGGGATTGTTGGGGGCAACCTGGGTACGACAGGAAGCGGTGTGCCAGCTGCCATGCCGGAAGTGAGACTGTCCATTACTTGGACCCACTTCATGCCCCTCTGCCGTAATGCGGTGTTTAATTGCACATAATTTCTGTTCACTTGTTGCTTAGACATACCAATGCCTTATTTTATTCTCCAATTTCCTCCAAAAGAAGCCTGAAAATGATAATCTCGTCAGCAGTGCGTTTTTCACAAAAATGGCATTTTTGCTCGCAATGGCAAATTATGCTACAAATTGTGCTAGCACAATCTGCTAATGCTACAAATTGTGCGAGCACAATCTGCTAAAGGCTAGTCAAGGGCCGGGGTGCTTGGGGCTTTTAAAAGGCGGCCTAAGTACCCGACTGGTGAGATCTCACACTAACAAGCCACAAGGGCTGACAAGGCTGGAGTTTACCCTAGTTTCCTAACCATGAAGCAATAAAGAGTACTGCTGCGCCCCCACCCCCTTCCTGAATGGGATGCCAGTCATCGCATTGTTACTCCTGACGCAACAGCTGGATTGTCGCTAGTACCGGCATGACACTCATACGCTGGAGGACCAACCACTATACCGCGCCTTCCGGCGGAAAATGGGGGCTTACTTGGAGCACTTCAAGAGAGGCCGAAAATACTCAGGGCGATTCGTAATATAAGGTAAACTAACTGACCTAACGAAAACGTTTACATGACGTTGACTAGTGTCGCCATCGCGTACCACCGAAGAAATGACGTCTGATGGCATTTTGCTGACGAGGCTGCGTGATTGGTCTCCGCTCCCGACCGGGTCTGGGGCCCGTTTCTCGAAAGCGCCGAAACTTCTTGGGCGTATCTCGAGTGCCATAATTCCCTTCGTATCTTGAAAAGGAAGACGTTTTAAGCCGTGTAACTTTGCTATTGGTTCGCTCTTGCCTATCTTGGAAGCATGTTAACATAACAGATTTTCACGATCATAGTTTTACAAATTGCTTTTCTGGCCCGTTAACTTTTCGGGACTTTCGAGAAACGGGCCCCTGGTTGTACTTATAAAACCTTTATCTTTTATCAGCTGTGGGATTTAAACACGTTGCAACCATGTGGGTCAGGAAAAATAACTCTTGGTTTTACTGCTTTTCATTGGCTATCTCTAAAACAGGGGACGCGGAATGAAGGAATGGAGAATGGGGAATGGGGAACGGGGAATCTCTAAAAGGGGGAATCTCTAAAATAGGGAATCTCTAAAAGGGGGAATCTCTAAAAGGGGGAATCTCTAAAATAGGGAATCTCTGAAATAGGGAATCTCTAAAAGGGGGAATCTCTAAAAGGGGGAATCCCTAAAAGGGGGAATCTTTAAAATCCGGATCGGAATCTCTAACAGCCAGCATTTCAGTGAGGATAACTGAAGCAGAACGAGTGCGTTTGCAGTTCTTGTTACATTATATTTTGTTCGTTTTGCTTTTCCCGCTAGTTTGTATTATGCTCATGTTGTGACTGTTTCGCCAGCACCAAGTGTAGGTCACCACAAACACATGAAAACATCACAAAGATAGGATTTTATTCTAAACCATAAAGCTTTCCATTTTTCATGTATCGTCCTTCACTTCCTTCTGCCATTCATAACCTGATACCTTGGCTAAAAATTAAAGACGGTCTACAAACAAAAGAGCCAAACGCAACTTTATTGGGAATGGAAGGTTTTTGCAGGCGTCCAGGCGTTCAGACCGTCGTTAATAGTGGACGAGACAAACGTCTGGACGCCTGCAAAAACCTTATCTAGAGATTACTTTAAAAATGCAAAGGCTAAAATTGGCATTGTTTGTATCACAATTGATCTCTCCGCCCTAATGGCCTTGTTTAATAGCCGTTTCTGGTTGCAAGAAACGTCATGTTTTGCAAAAGAAAAAAAGTCAAAAACACATTTTCTTTTTATCTTTGATGTTATCACCCTGCTTCTCGAGGCATGGTTTCTCCGCTCTGATAAAGATCGACAACGCTTTGGCGTAAACCGGAAACCACCCAAATGCTAAATATGTTTTCAAATATGTGTCTGGTGGGTTGCGTTTAATGGCATAATTAACTAGACAAGTAATGGGAATATAAGGTTAGCGTCCGCTTTGTTATGTTAACTGAAGGCCAACATCGTTGTCAGATTTCTTCTTTTGTTCTGTTGTGTTGGAGGGCCTAACGGAATCCTTTCGGAGCTTCGATGGACACCAAGAAACTACTATTCTGAAAATGTAACGCCAGGAAGCCAGTATTCAGAAAATGTGACACTTTAAGGCTTACAATTAATACACATGTCGGTCTTAAATTTAATATTTTTGTTCCGTTGTGTTGCAGTACGTAACGGACCCCTTTCGATCGACGCCTAGAAATTGATCTTTTCTACACATTTGTACGCTTTATGTTTTCGACTAAAGGCACATAAATATGGGGCGCCAAATGTATTTTTATTATTTAGAGTGGTTATTTGCAACAACTCGGCACCAGGAAAATAAAATTATTAAAATAGAAAGGTTTGTCGTTTAGAATAAAATCTTATCTTTGTGATGTTTTCATGTGTTTGTGGTGACCTACACTTGGTGCTGGCGAAACAGTCACAACATGAGCATAATACAAACTAGCGGGAAAAGCAAAACGAACAAAATATAATGTAACAAGAACTGCAAACGCACTCGTTCTGCTTCAGTTATCCTCACTGAAATGCTGGCTGTTAGAGATTCCGATCCGGATTTTAAAGATTCCCCCTTTTAGAGATTCCCTATTTTAGAGATTCATCCTTTTAGAGACTCCCCATTTTAGAGATTCCCCCTTTTAGAGATTCCCTATTTTAGAGATTCCCTATTTTAGAGATTCCCCCTTTTAGAGATTCCCCGTTGCCCGTTCTCCGTTCCCCGTTCCCCGTTCCCCATTCTCCATTCCTTCATTCCCCGTTTCCTATTTTAGAGATAGCCGTTTTTCATTTTATTTACTTGCCACAAAATAAACTATTTACATTGTACAATCCGTGACGAACTCCCATACGAAACAGAAGAAGGAAATACTGTATATGACGAGGGCCGGAAGATGCGGCAGCATAGGCAATTACTGCGGACCCATTAGTTTAGATTGAGCATACATTTAATAATACTATTAAATACTTAAAAACAAAAAGATATGGTATTATAATTTGAAGTTAAATACAGCTACCCATAACAATAACTGAATCTAACCGTTTTCAAATCGGTGCTTCGGTAGATCGAAGCATTGTGGTGGGAAACAACCCGTTTGTTGGTAAAATGTAATAACTATTTGCAGCAGAGGAATGAGGCCCACAACTAAAATCAGCATCGTGAGAACATAACATCGTGAGCAATAAGAGAAATGGGGCGAAAGATTGAAGGTGGCAACATGTGTGCGTATGGTCGACTTTCCGAGTCGGTTTTGTACGTGCCAAAAAGAAACCACTGAATCTTTTCCCTCCAACGTGGTAGAATTTTTGTTATTTTTTGTAATTTATTTTCATTCAATATTTTAACCAAAGGCTAAGCTTAAATGGGGTCCTGGCTGAGCTATTTGTTTTGGAAACAATGGTTATTTTTGTGGTTTGTTTGCTGTTATGGATGTTTGTTGAAGTCAAAACATGGGAAATTGACTTCATCCTCCGTGACTTTAGAAATGTAACTGTTTTAAAATGATTCTTAAGTCTAAAATTCATTGTCGCAGACCTTTAATACGATCTTAGAATGAGCGCGTGACTGACCAACTGGTAACGTCATTTCTCGGGAAGGAAAAGCGCAAAAATGATGCCAATATTGTTCAGATTGCTTTCCAGCTATTCTAGTTCTGGCCCCGGCAGTTGCTCCGGCAAAGCCTGGATAACTTTATCGAGTGGATAAATCGCTACCCAGTGGTCTCAACTGAATGTGGAAAGATTTCCGTATTTACTAGAAATACGTGACTCGCAAAACCTCGCGAAGCTAGGGCTGGGTGGGCAGTTAATTTGGAGTGAAGGACTGAGCCAAGCGATGTTGTCTTTGCTCTGTGGTTTCCTGATGTCTCCTTCTTCTTCGCTGCTCGCGCTGAATCTGAAGTCGCCATACAGACCGCACGGCTAACTAAAGAAATGTGCAAATCCCGGCTTTGCAAATGTTTTAGTTGAAGTATATTCAGTTTAAAGTTTGCTAGTGACTTATCCTACCGGATTAAGGTATCCAAGCTATAAACAACTGGGGCGTGTTTTCTATGCGCAGCGTGGCACGCCAAAACAAATATCTGACAGAATCATGTTAGCTGTTTGAGTGTTTTTGCTAATTCCAGGTTATTGTGCTGTGCTCCGCAGTGCACGTATTGCGAGCTCTGTAAATGGAGCATCTTGTGTGAAGTCTACTTGAATACAAGTCAAGTTAAACTTTACGATATGAATGCCAGCAACAGATGACTTAGCGTCACAATCTGGCAAAATATCCCATCCTCAGCGATGAAAAGCACATCTGAGCGCATTTCCCGCTCAAAAAATAAAAAAATAAATAAATAAATGCGGCATTTAAATGCTTCATCATCTTTGAAAGCAGAAAATAGAACTGAACATTCTTCAACTGGGTTGCACACTCTTTACACTCTTTTTGCCTGGTATTTTTGCCACTTTCAACAGCGAGATTATAAAGAGCAAAGCTCTCAGAGAATGGCCGGAAGCTAGAACCAAAAATTTTGTTATCACATTAGTAAAAACATGATTCAATGATTTTGTTGTTTCTGTGTGTATTGGCAGGGGATTGAGTGTAAACAATTGGCAGAGGTAAAAAAAGACGCATTGTCATCTGTTATTGTCATCTAAATTGAACCAGATCGAGAGGCGTTGGTCCCGGATATAACTTTTATCTTATATGTGCTGCTGTCAATGGCATGTTTTTCAACATGTCCTAAAACAGTGTATCGTGTACGAGGAAACTGAACAGTAGTTTGAACACCTACTAATTAGTGTAAATTAGAAATTAGCACCCCAGCTAGATGTAAAATAATTTATTTTGTTTTGTCAATGAAGTCAGTTCAATAACATGCATTGTCATGTTCATCTATTGTGTAGGCTGTAGTGGGGATTTGACGCTAAAAAGACAGAGCCAAAAATTGCTCTGTTTTTCCTGAAAACCGGTTCTTACCAGTTTCAAGTTACAATCGACGTAAAACTCAGTGGAAAGTCCTCCTCCAAGGTCGGTGGGGTGGGGAAGAGCAAGTATTATCTTGATATTGTATGGCCTTGGTTTTCAAGCAGACCACGTACATCGTATTGTCCAGAACCGATAAGAATAATGAACATAACGGTGTAATCTAAATTAGGAAGTGAGAACGAAATTAAGCTGAAAAAAAAAGAAACCGTTAACAAGTATTATAACCTTAATTATGAAGAAAAAAAT
>BLFK01000291.1:869023-885942 GCA_014634185.1 Astreopora myriophthalma
AGGAACCACGCATTTTCCGGTAAAACTTTAAAACGCTGTCGCTTTTTCAGACATATTTTGTTTTGTTTTATTGTTTGAATTCCGCGCGAACAAACGAGGACAATAATTTAGCGTATACAATGACATTAACGTGTCTGGTTGGACAGGGGATGGACAAAAGAACTAACAAGTTATTCAAAAAGAGCAATAGCTCTTAATGAACTAGTGTTAAAAGTTAGAAAATGTTTGCTGCCTTCAGGGACTCTCCTGGACATTGATTGGTTAAAACTGTTTCTTTTTAGCTGTTACATTCCCATAAGCATCTGTTCAAAAAGGTTGTTGTGAAAGAACAGCAACATGTAAAATCGCTATGGAGATATAGAACGTCCGCATTTCGTTTCGTTTTCCTTTAGTTGAGTTTATTCCGGTGTTAAAAATGCAGTTTAGTCGATTGAGAATAAAGAATGTTTAGACTTAACAGAGAATCCAGCTGTCCGTAAAGTACATACTTTATACGAATCAGTTATTTGAAACCAAAGGAACTACGTACAACGCAATGCTTCACCTAAAAAGGTACTAATAAAAGTACAATTTTCAAAACTCCAGTTAAAGATCAGTGAATAAAATTTTGATGCTTGCGTAATCACAAACTCGTGCACACTATATGTCAACACCGGATCACCAGAGTGTCCGTAATAAAGAGGTTAAGTTTATATGACTTCGCTCTCTGGGGCCGAGATTTAGTGTCCGTTGTCCTTATTAGAGAGGGTCCGTATTATAGAGGATTTTTTTTTTAGTAAACGAGTGAGAATTTTTTCGGGACAAAGGGGAATGTCCGTTATAGAGAGGTGTCCGTATTAGAGAGGTGTCCGTAAGGAGAGGTTCGACTGTACACAAAAGAATAACAAATTGGTCGCCCATTTATGAAAGTGGTCTATGAAGTTCTGTTCAGCTACCGCAATTGTTTTGTACCTATGCTTTTTTTCGATTTCGTGTATGGTTTTCTTCGTTTCTGTAAGCTTCTGTGCTGTCAAAAACTGAAAAGAAATAAAAGTTTGCTAAACCTTCTGATTAGGGACGAACGGATTTACTACCAGGTGAATTGGCGCTCAGGCCTGTGAAGGCGTGCATTGGGTGTTGACTTCTAACAGGTTCACTATCAAGTACCGAATTGACACTTGAGAATGGAGTATAAATATTTGGAATGAACAAATAAATTAAGCCAAAAAATTAAACGTGTATGAAGCCATACAAATGTGCATGAACACCTTGTATTTTCGACGACGTGCATGTTATTGGACTGGAGGTATTGTATGCTTAGTCTAAAGCTCCTGATAAGTAGCAAATGCAACAGAAATTTATGAATGTCAGACGAAGGAAGCACCAATATGAGACAACAAGTGTTAATAGAGGCGTGACTTTGGGTATTAATTAAGAGGTCAAACTGAATAAAACAAAATCGAATGTTATCTGAAGATGAATTTTAGACCTATAAATGTTCGCTGATTTCAATTGCACACATCATACGAATATACTTTTATGCAGCCCACGGGGTTTACTCCCGGGGTTTACTGTTGGGCCTACGCAGCATGTTTTTATCACCAAATATGCACCGTTATGCATTGAAGAACTTTGTTATTTCAAATCTCAGGTGTCAGCAAGTTAGGTCAGCAACACTTTTATTTCCATCTAAGCAGATCATAAGATTGTTTCAACACATCTTATGACCGCTTCAGAGAGATCACTACAAAGTCTTGTGATCCGATTGTACTCTATTTAAAACGGTCTGCGTTACGGTGTTCTACATTCCGACTGTCGATCGATTCACTGCCAAGCTTCTGAAGCCATCTCCTTGAGTTCACTAAAAGCAAAATGAAGGGATCTGTCGCCTTCTTGTGCTGTTTGGCATTGGCTAGCGCTTTTGCCCATAAGGCGAATGACGATGAAGTTCAGTGGAAGGCTTGGAAAGCTTTTCATAGCAAATCCTATGCGACTGAGAGCGAGGAGACGGCAAGGAAAGCCATCTGGAGAGACAACCTCAAGGTAAAAATTAGAAAATATGTAGCAAAGGAGGTGGAAAACTATTATCGTACCTTTTTTTTTTCTACGGCAAATGAGCCATAAGATTGCTGAGGACCTCGTTGTGCCAGTCCGGCCCAGTCTGAACCGACGTAATAGCATTGCTGTTCAGAAAGACGTTGTTGTTGTTGTTGCTATGTTATTGTTTCTCGGTATTTTCTGATGTTTTCTATCTGATAATGTTCTTTTTATCGATGAACCTTTAGAGTTTTTCTTTTAAAATCACGTTGACAAATTTGCACAGAAAGAACACCCCTTTTTATTCCCTGTAAGTAAGGTTTAGCGAAAAGCCTTCCGAGATTCATCCAAAGACTGAAAGGTGAATGTAACATCCAAGCATTGAGAATGATTAGTGTCAGCGCACCATAGGGATCAAATTTTAAAAGAACACAAGCTCCAATATTTGTAAGCCACTGAGCGCACTTTTCCACCCCCTCTCCAGGTTAACTTTCCTCGGCTATGTCTTCAACAAATGATTATTCATGTTTATTCCAGAAAATTGCCGAACACAACTCACAAGGTCACTCTTATACCTTGGCTATGAATCAGTTTGGAGACCTCACTGAAAATGAATACCAATTCTTTTACTTGGGACTGCGAGGCCACTTTTCTACGGAGAGAAAGCGAAACGGCTCGGTCTACATGCCACCAAGTCACGTTACTTTACCTTCGGAAGTTGATTGGAGACAGGAGGGATACGTTACACCGGTTAAAAATCAAGGTAATGCTGATTCTATTTCCCAACTTTGCTGGTGCACCGTGCATTGTTTCCTGCAACTTGTCTCGCGCCGTTTCCCGCAGAGCCATTGCAAGATAATTCCTGATGTAGCGTTCCTTGCGACGGGTGAAATCTTTCGTTCGTTTGAGACAACTTGCACGAAAACTAGAACTCGATTCTACTTTCTGCGACGATTTCTGCAACTTGCCTCGCAACACTGATTTTGATCGTTGCGGGGTATGTTACACTGTGAAATGTCTCGTGCATCTTGTCTGCAATGGCAATGTGACATGTACGTAGTCGCACGAAACATTGTACAGTGTAACAGCACCTTAGAGTTTATCATATTTCGAGCGAAAAGCGAAAAATACTTTCACATGGAGAAATAATACTGAGCCCTTCACTCGTTGCAGGGACCGCGGAGCATATTTTTGATTGGTGTGGGCTTGTGACCATAGCGGCCACAAGCAAGCACACCTGAGAGCTCCGCAGCACTGTCGTCTTCGGCTCAACCAGAGCCGAAGGCACGAGCTTGTCTAAGGGGGTCCGGAGCCATGCTCCCAGGAAAATTTTAAAATTAAAAGCCTCTGAAATCACCGAAAACGCGTTTATTTCTATCAATCCTAAGAAAACTTTGTCAAATTTTTAGAACCATTCTGTTAGTTCTCTGCACAAAAACGTACATTTAAAACAATTCAGGAGCCCATGACCCTTAGCATCCAACCGCCATAAATTCGTGCAACGGCGTTTTCACAAGTAGATTTATTTCTAGATAAGCCTTTCCCGCGAATTGCTTTCGGATGGCCAATGACAAGTAATTAATAATAAATAATAATAGACTGGCTCCCTGGCCTGGGTTGTTCAAAAGGTGGATAGCGCTATCCACCGAATAATTCATTATCCAGCGGATAAGCGCTAGCAAAACCGATTGAGTTATCCAATGGACAGTGATTTATCCAGTGGATAGCGCTTTCTACCCTTCGAACAACCGGGGCCTGGAGAAAAGCCAATAAAAAAATGTTCCGTTCTCCACTTGTCGTTTTCCATAATTCCAATCCTTCCCTTACTTAAACTGGGTTGTAGTTACGCATTAACAGTCTGTTATTATTTACGTAATCACATATGACCGGCTATTGTCCCATTTTATCAGTGTTATGAAGTAATGGTGGCATTGTAACAGTTCTGTCATAGTCGGTGTAAGGGACAGTTTGTCGTCCCGCGCTCCCCACCTAACCCCCCTTTGGTGAGGGTCACATGATCTGAAGAACATGTGTTCTGGGCTTCGGCGGTTGAAAGTGGCTTTACCCGTTTGTTCGCCTTTTGACCTATTTATTCGCCTTTTTTGACCTGTCGATGTTGAGCGTAGGATTAGATGCCAAAAAATATGTAAGTTTCGTTTTTTCTTTGTTTTCTTTTCCTTTTTTATTACAAGTCGCTTTATCTGTATTCGGTATTTCTTTCGTTCTAGTCGTTTATTTTAATGTCATTATTTATTTTGTAATTACAGCTGTACTGTCCGCAAAAATACGTGTAACAGATTTTTCTTATGTAAAGGATTTGTCTGCGATTTGTTCAACAGTCGGTATTTTTGTGGTAATTGTTGTTGAGCGAACAAACGAAAATTGTGTTTGCCCAAGGATTAAAGGACTTCTAAATGTGAAAAAAGAATTCCCGGCGAAATTGTTGGTGGGGCTACAGCCCACCCAGCCACAGTCCCTGAGGTCCCTGCGTTGGCAGCACTGAATTAGGGTGTTGACTTACCCTTACACTTTTTCGGCTCCTAGGTTTGGTTTATTTTACTTCCTGTGTGTGTAATTACTGGTCAATTCGGCAAAACAGTTCGGCTAACGGATCTGTGCGTTTATGGATTTCTGGATTAGGTACCATCTCGCTCCCATCCTTGTTCCACATACATACATAGTACATACATATCTTTCATTAAGCGTCCGTAAAAAGGGCTTTGCAGTATCAAAACCAAATTAAAAATATAAAGAAAATAAAAAGAGAAAAGAGAAAACTAGAAAAAGTATTTACGATATCATTTATCCAAACTTATTTTACTTCACATAATTCAGTATAATTCATTAATTAAACGCTTCTTAAAGAATTTAGTGACTGTATTTGCCTCAAGTCCTTGCGTAAGTCGTTACATATTTTCACATCACGATAGTGAAAGGTGCGCTGGTCAGAAGCTATTCTATACAAGATAGGATATTAAGGCTTTCCCCATGTCTTGTCTCCTTGTTATGAATAGTAGTAGATCGAGTCCAAAATGAGCCAGGGTGGCATTTTATTAAGACATCATGCATCATAACGAAAACGTTCCACGACAACAAACAATATTCCACGGGCATTGTTTGTTTATTGCTTATTTCTGTTTATTGTTTATTGTGATGGTTTGCTGGTTATGCAGGTCAATGTGGCTCTTGCTGGGCATTCAGTTCAACAGGATCGTTGGAGGGACAACACTTCAGGAGATCCGGACAACTCGTGTCTCTCAGTGAACAAAATCTTGTCGATTGCTCTCAAAGTTATGGCAACAATGGCTGCCAAGGAGGACTGATGGACAATGCCTTCAGATACATCAGAGCCAACGGTGGAATCGATACCGAGGCAAGTTACCCGTACGAGGGCTACAACGATCGCTGCCGATTCCGATCCGTCGATGTTGGAGCAACAGACAGTGGTAAGACATAGCAGAACCTAGATTATTGCCATCTTTATATTCAATATTGTGTGACGCTTACCGTCTTTTTACTGGTACTTCTACGTGGACTCTCGATCGTCAAATGAGGCACTTGAAAGGTCTTGAAAGGCGAGCCCCATGTAAATGTCAAGGTCTCTCTACACAGAAAGGAACTCATTCCAAGCTAGTTTGTACAGCACAAGAACACTTACCTAGCTAATACAGGAAACTACAATTCACAGCTTTAAGTTGCACTGCCATATCCCTTTCTTCCTACTTAATAACTTCGCTGCATCCATACAGGAAACTGATAGCAAACGCACCAAGGAAACCGTAGTTCTTATTGCCACGTGACCACTCGCACGGGGCAATTTGTGCTTTCCTAGGAAGCACATAAACAGTGATCTGCTCGTTTTACAATAGGATATGTAGACATTCCTAGAGGAAGTGAAGAAGCTCTTCAATCGGCCACAGCCACAGTCGGCCCAATCTCCGTTGCCATTGATGCCAGCCACTCGTCATTTCAGTTTTACAGTGGTGGAGTTTACGACAATCCGTAAGTCACGACCTCCGGTATTTCAGCTGTTTCAGCGGAGTTCAGTTCTTAGATCACCATATTTTCCTTGTGAAGTCAACTACAGTTGTCGTTTTGAGAATCCCGGCTCAAGTGAATACAAAACATGAACTTACAACGCATTTAATAGGTCCTTTCTATCACGATTTACCTCTCGGCCACCGAGCCATTCAAATTTAGGTCAATGTAATTTTGAGCCGTGAAAGGCTGAAAGGTAGATAACTGATGTCCTCTTATATAGAAACCAGCGACCAATTACCTATGATAAGCCAAGAATAGAAGTTGTCCAAGCCGTTTATTTTCCGCAGTGAAAATATCTCAGGCCCAAACAAGGTAGTTAAAATTGAAGAGCAGAATCTTCAGAAAAATCTTAAGGCATTGATTCCCTTTATCCGACTGAGTGCAGAATATCTATTTGGATTTATATAATAACCCAAGTTATTCTCGCATTTTGATTGGTTCTTGCCTATGATCTATTATTAGAGGACAGATGCACGATTAACGTCATCATTACAAAGTAAACCAGCTTTTACGCGTACGAAGTTTAATTCTTTATTGTAGAAAACAAAAATATTCCATGTTCCCGTGCGTCTGTTCAGTTAGATCACAAAAGACGTCAAAATGTGGTAAGAACATCAGTGACACACTCGGCTATCGCCTCGTGCACCACTTTTTTTGTTCTTACCACATTTTGACGTATCTGTGATCTATTACATGGAATCTATTTGTTAAATGGCATTTCTATCGTTTTGGTTTCAAATGACTCTAAAGGGTCGGTAGTCCTGAAAGGCGGGAATGATTTAATAATGTTCCCTTAACAGGTCCTGCAGCACCACTGAACTCGACCATGGTGTTCTCGTCGTTGGTTATGGAAACTACGGAGGGGAGGACTATTGGCTGGTGAAAAATTCCTGGGGGTCCTCCTGGGGAGCAGAGGGCTACATCATGATGTCACGGAATAGGAATAACCAGTGTGGAATTGCTACAACCGCTAGCTATCCACTCGTGTAATTAGCTCTTGACATGGTATCAAAAATCTATATCTTTTTTTTGTTGAAGCCGGGAATATTTTCAAAATTCATTTTGCTTTAAGAAAGTGCAAGCACGTGGTGTCCTTCTGACGTAATATTTCATTGCTTGTGTCACGTTGAATTTTCAATCGCTATTTGCGGCAATTGTTAACTTTTTATGGACGTTTTCTTATGAGTAGAATGAATTACGAAATCTTTCTGGATATCGAAGCATTGGATGCAACAGAACATATAAAAGTTTCTTGAATAAAAAGGAAGAGTAATAAATAAAAAGTGTTTCTTTTGTCTTCAATGAAATGTCTTGCCACCAGGCGCGGATCGAAAAAAAGAAAAAAAAACGATATCCGGGCTTGGGATACCATCCTTTAGGGAGGTCCTGCGGTATACTTCAGATCTTTGGACACTCAAAAGCTGTTTCTCGCGATTTTCAATCATTCCGACAAGATCAGTGTGACCTGTTTCCGTAAAACTGTGGAAACCGGCCAGGATCTTTCAACCCTTAATAAGCGGACCAAGTACAATCGGTAAGCAGTTGTGCTGGGACGGGTGGGTGGGGAGGGAAGGGCCGGAGGGTGATTCAGGTCAGTTTGGTCTGAACCTCGGGTCTAAACGCTAAAGTTTTTCAAGACAGTTTTTCAAGACAAGTCAGACTTACTCAAATTTGCCAATTCAAGCGAGTTGAACAGACAAAGTGGACTCAATGTATTCAGGTGATTTGGTTTTGAGAGTGTAAAGTTCGCGCTTGAAAGAGGTCATGTAACTACTCTCTTGCTCTGCTTGAGAAAATCTCCGCAAATTAAAAGGAAAATGCATAGCTGTTTGTTTCCAATGACAAGCTGATCCAATTTCACCAATTTCCTCTTTCGAATCGAGATCGTGTTTCAGATAAGTGACTGTGAAAAGTGAAACGTCAGATAAGCACAATCACGAGATTACCTTGTGACTTAGCCGGCGTAGTAAATAAACTGTCAGCGTTCCCGCGTTCCGTGCTTGTCGCGGTTAAGTAGTCAATGTTGCAGAAAAACGTTAAAGTCAATTGTGGTACCGCATAGCTAAAATGAAAGGATTTCTTGTAATTGTTCTGTGCCTGGCTGCTGCAAGTGGCTACGCTCTGAAATTTGGAGAATACGAGGCACAGTGGTTGGCTTGGAAATCTTTTCACGAGAAGAAATATGAAACACAAACGGAGGAAGATGCGCGATATGCCATTTGGAGGGATAACCTAAGGGTGAGTTGAAAATTCTCTATATTTAGTGGATAGAAAATGAAATTCATGACTGAAGGTTTCTCACCCAGTTTTGCATGTTGGACTGCCCTTATGAATTCAGTTTTCTGCTTAACAAGTGTTTAAAAACTGTCTGCAGACGCTGAAATGAAATAGCTGCAACAACACCGAAGGACAATTAACACCAAATCTTTTTCAAAATTGATGTCGGGGACGTTAAAGAAGGGACTCTTTGAGCCAAATATATAAAGTGGATCAACGGCAGAACTTTCCAAAATCCGGGTGCATGGAAGCATATAAATATAGATATATTATGAGCGAATTAAAATTGTGCTCTTGGTTCGATTAATTGAACTGCTCGTGTCAGGCACTTGTAGCGCGGTATGTGCCGTGATCCTTTTCACCCACTGCCTGAAAGTCCAGTCCGTCAGCAATTACAATTAGTATTAAACAGATTCTTATATAGCGGCCCGCACGAAACGATTTTCCCATGTAAGGAAAGGCAGGGAACCCATAACTGAATATTTGAGGCACGCCGGTAAAAAAAGCACTAGCTCTAGGAATTCTCTGTGGCCCGGGTCAAACGCCGTACTTCGCATGAACTTAATTGGCCGAGTTAAGTTCGGCTCATGTGAGCCTAAGACTGATAATTACAACTGACAACAGCCACAAACACATTTGTATAGAAACAAGTTTTCGTTCTTTTTCTGGGATACTTAGGCGTAACTTTCTTGAAAATAGTTTCGTTGTGGCTATTAATATATTATACCTGAAAAGCCACTACTGTCACCGAAATCCTCGTCAACTGTAACTGGACACTTAAAGTGGAAAATTCGCTTTAACCATGATGGGACCCCCGTAATAATGTGTACGATCGATGAAACAAAGAAATGAACCTCTCAGCCGGAAAATTTAATTGGACAGTGCTACAGTGCTTCCTTACAGGGGAACTAAGATTTGGAATGATCTACCCTGTATCAAGGCCTCAAGCAAATTCGTCTCTTATGTAACTCGAACCAAGTCTTTGCGTGTTGTTTTCCGTCTGTCTCTGACTTATTTATATATACTTACAAGTATACACTCGTAGAATTATTGACTATGCCGGCGTTAGTAATAGTTTTCATTGTTGCTCGTAACCATTAATAAAAATAGTGTTAATTACTTGGCCTGATAAATCGTAGGCCGTTGACGGCAGCTGTACTTTGCAGATTGCAGGTTGCAAGTTGAAAATGTAATTAAAATTGGGAAACCGCTGGCACTTTTAAAAGCGAGTAAAGGACTCCTGTATAAAGTAGTGTCCTTCTTTTATTCGATAAAACCACTCATGAAACCAAGCCCTTTGGTAAGAGCGCTTTTATATATTCCGTTTTTTTGTTATCCTTTTCATTGTTAATGCCATGCATCTCTTTATAATACTTTAAAATACTTTTGTCCACTCAGAATTTCCTTCCCAAGAGCTCCACGTAAAGCAACCCTGCCGGCAAGTTCAGTCAAATACTGAATGCCAATTAATCCTCTTACGGAAAACGAGTTAAACCAATTCCTTGAATTCGAATCTGACTCTTTTTTTTTCAGTTTTTCTTTCTTTCTTTCTTTCGCTTTGGAAGCAAGCTTCATATGAAACTGATGTTTCCATGAATTCCAGGTTTGGCTCAGGTCTTCCCTCGACAACATTGCCTATTTACAAATAAATACAGAAATAAAAGATATGAGGATTAGGCTTTACCGCCGGAAATGGCTTAACTGACAAGATCGTGGTGTGCCTTCATTTTGGTTCTGAAGAGGAAGTTCAAAACCAAATTCAGCAGATATTTCAGCAGATGTTTCTTAAAAATTATTTCACTGCATACTGAGAAAACCTGCGAATATACTCGCCCCTCATAGCTTTTGCCCGGTTCGGCATTTCGCTAACGCCCGCTAATATATTGGTGTGAAATTGTAAACAGCGTCATGTAACAGTCACGGAAAGTCTACGATCGGCCGTAATGGCATTTCAGTGTCATGCGCTGGGCGTCTCAGAGAGGAGACGAGCCGACGGGCCTACGGGCTTGTCCAGCGGCGTATGGATTTCGAGGCGCTTTAAAAACTGAATCACTAAAATCCTTCAAGTCCTGGAACACGGTCCGAATTCGTCAAGTTTTTAAAAGTACATCAACAGTTTATTTGTATTGAAAAGTTAGTCTGTGAATCATAGCTAGTTTCCCTGACATCCAATTAACGTGAGTTAATTTACAGACCCATTTACTGGACGTGACGCAAAATTACATTTAGTTTATGTCCACTGAAAATCCCCCACACCAAGTTTCCGGATGAAAAAGGTTTTGGTAGACAAAAAGCGTGACAGGAAGACGGGATAGTGCTTCATTGCACGTCGAGACACGTAGTTGCACTTTTCAAAGTTTTGATTGACTTGTTACCATCTTTAAATAAGTAAATAAATAAATACATAAATAAATAAACAAATAAATGAGGACATTACCGGCTCATCCAGAAACAGCACGAACTGTGAGTCAGGGAAATTGAAAGCAAATAATTTGACGGTTTGTAATCAAAATATCTCCGGGCGAAACATTTTCTCACTAGATTTGTCAGAGATTGTTACACATGACATTGCTCACATTAAATTGGATTCAAAAACTCGAAACGTGTTGCTGATTTTTCGCGATTGTTGCGCGAAAAATCGTTGCAAGTTGCCCCGTGTAACATCGCCTTAGAAAGGAAGTTTCAGGCGAGAATATCAAGGGCGCCCCAAATCCTCCAGTGTACTACAAATGGATCAGTTTCTCTACAGATTTAACCGAGGCAACAAAACGATTCCTTTTTGTTTGTTTGATTCGTGGTACGATCATGCCTCTCAGCACGTCACAAACCCCGCGGATTGTGTGCGATCTTCCTTCCCATGGCAGCAGCACTGATCGACAGGAGTGAAACGGGATCTCGCCAACCACATATGTCACTGTTGCCTCCAGCCACTTGCTTCTTAATGTTGTTACGTTTACTTGAATTGTTTCTTTGTATACACGGCCCCATAAGCTTCAAGTATACTACCGTGTGTAAATATAGGTTCTATCCGAAATTGAAATAATTTCTGCATTGATGATTGTGCTATACACAGAGAAATTATACCCATTGTTAGGGCCGTTTTAGTAGTTAAATTTACTAATCCTCCAACAAAGGTCAAAGTCTTAAGAGCTGCTGTGCGTTATATTTTTCTAGAAAATTCAACAGCACAACTCTGAAGGCCACTCCTACACCCTGGCTATGAACCAGTTTGGTGACCTGACCGTCAATGAATACCGTTTTTTCTTCCTTGGACTTCGCTCTCATTTCTCAAATGAGACAAAGCGTGAAGGCTCGACCTTCCTTCCTCCCAGCGGAGTAACTTTACCCGATACTGTTGATTGGAGAACCAAAGGATACGTTACACCTATTAAGAACCAGGGTATGTTTTTCCTCTTGTCACTGAGCATTGCGACCCATTTAAATGGCAGGAAAAAAATTACCGCAAACGTTTTTAGTGAGGGTGGTAGGATTCGAAAACAAGTACCACCATATCAAACATTCTACTCAGCAGAATCACCGCAATAGGTAGACTAGTACTCTTAGCTACGTTTGCCAATGCCTCCGTGTTTCCGCTTCAATATCCTACAAAGTTAAAGGTATATTCACAACTATTGGAGTGAATTTCATTTCGAAAGACAGTATTCAAGAATCGAGGTACTTAACTATCAAGTGGGTCATCTCTGCTGTAGTTCATGTTGTGTTGCAGTTCTTTAAAAAGGAATCATTTTTCGTTGAAAAGTAACCATGCTCTAGACGTCCTCCACTCAAACGCTTAGTTTGGTACAATTTGAAATTCTTTGCTGCTTTTTTCAGTCGTGTTCAATTAAGGTGTTTGTTTGTTGTAGGCCAATGTGGCTCTTGCTGGGCATTTAGTGCAACAGGATCACTTGAAGGACAACACTTTAAGAAAACAGGAAAACTGGTCTCACTTAGCGAGCAGAATCTTGTCGATTGTTCAGGGAAATTTGGTAACTTTGGCTGCGAAGGAGGGCTTATGGATAATGCTTTCAGGTACGCTAAAACTAGACAAGTAATGTTTAAAGTAATATATTGTCGATGATGACTCGGCCATACTCGGAAAGAAATCCGAGTGCTATCAGGAGTCGGACTTATGACCTTCCGATTACTAGTTCGGATGCTCGACCACTCAGCCACAGGAGACTCGTAGGGGTGAGGCAATTAGGGGACCGACCGGTCATTATTTATGGCGAAAGGGAGGGAGTGGGTAAGATGGGAGGCCCAAGGGTATTTTAGAGTGGTAGGAGGTAAGAGGGGGCCTTATGCTTTTTGTTGTTGTTGTTTTTTTCTTCTTCTTCTTCTTTTTTTTAATCAAAGGAACAGGGGGGTCATCTTTTTTTAAATTCTGCTAGATGTGTTACCACACAAACTAGAAGGAATACCTTCGAAAAAGAATAATTTCAAGGATCCAAATAAAAAATGGTCTTATTAAATTCATGTGACTATTTCACACTATGATGACGACCAATAATTGTATGTCCATCTCCAACTCAACACAGTCTGCTTTAGTAACATTTCCCGGTTAGTTAAAACGATTTTTCCACTTGCATTTCTTGGATACGAGACTTGGATACGAGAGGATTATCTCGGCCATTCGGCACAAAGTGCCTTGTTGGCTAGATGCGTTTCATCTCATGTCCAATGTGCGGTCGTAGAGTAATTGTTAAAAATGCCATACGTTGCTCGTTCGCGGCAAGCTTGTATACAAAATGAGTATATTCAAATAATTAATTGTTTGAATTCTAACCACAGACTACGAGTTTGGAGACAAGGAGTTTATTGTCAGACTAAACACAACAAGATAACAGAGCTGATGACAATATAACTCCCGCACCCTAAGGGTGGGAGGGAATTAAGTAGGGGAAGGAAACTAGCTTGACCGCGATTACAAGAGATTATGACTGATTACACGATACTTGTACAAAGCTAATATAATGCTTATGATGTCATAACATTCCACAATTAACCATCCTCACAAGGTGATGATTGACACTATTTTCTTTGAGAACATCACGCGTCACCATTTTCTCCTAGGCAAAGAAAAATTCAGGCGTTGTGGAATGTTCTTGAAGCCGTTCGATAAGCTCGCTGGTCGTGTTTTATCAGGCCTAAAACCCGAAAAAACACTCCTGCTAGTTTATTAAGCAGTACATAATAGTGGTTCAAAGACCGTGTCCCTCTGGAGTCCGAACAATGGTTCAACTTGTGAGAGCAAAATGTTAGTGTGGAAGAGTTGTGTCGTGCGTTACCCATGCATGAACGTAGGTCGCGCAATTAGGGTGGTAGTGCATTGCACTGTAATTGGATCCCTGTAGTGGTCGAAGTGTCAGTATCTTGAAGAGTGTTTTTGGCGCGAAGTGTAAAAAGTTGCGGAGCCATCCCGCGCTCGTTTATTAGAATAACGCCTGAAAGTTTGTTTAACCGTGTGCCGTGGTAATCCTACTGATTCCACCGCTACATTAGCATAAAAGAACAACTAGCTATGCCTAAACGAGGAGTGTTTTATTGGGTTTTAAAGCTCATGCACGTGACGTTTTATCGTTGACTTGAAAGGCTAACTAATGAGTTTTTTAAATTCCTTTCAAACCACTTACAGTTTACCGTTTCCAATTCCTAGGTACATTAAAGCGAACGATGGTATTGACACTGAGGCCAGTTACCCGTACAAAGCAATAGATGAAAAATGCCGTTTTAAACGAGCTGACGTTGGTGCCGATGATACCGGTGAGTTATTGCGTACCACATTGTGGTTAGCCTTTCCGACCACTTCCCGACGATGTCCGATGGCAGTCGAAGATGAACCGCGACACAACAGGCAATGCTATCATTATATACAATTCAGGGACGCACAATTTGAATTCAGTGAATACAAGCACTGTGCTCCTGAATGGTATAGCGATGAGAAAAATCGATCGGAAGTTTTCGTTGAACCTAAAGTCGTCTGTATGATAGGCAAAGCCTTTTTAGAAAGTTCAAAGGCGAAGAAGCTTATAGAAATACACTAAACAATGTGTAAGCGAAGTTACGCGTAGTCGTGTTCAAAACGTCTTTGTTACAAATCCACACACTTACGGTACTACATATAAACCAGAAAAGTAGAAGAATTAGTAAATGAAACCTGAGAAGACGATAGCTAACAAAATGAGGAAAAAAGGAACAGATAACACGAAGAAAGGTTTACCCTAACGGTATCCTGACTTGACGAAATAAAAACTTGCTGCTTAAAAGACTTAAAACTAGTAGCGTAAAAAGCGTTGACCTAGGTCCTATTTATTCTAGAAAACTTTACAAATAATGACGCAACAACACGAATAGATAACGAGGATAACAGCTTAGCTGCAAACAATAAAACGGGACAATAACGAATACTAAAGACTAATGAGCTAATGTTAAGCACCAAAAAAAAGTCAAACACTAGCTTAATTAAGGAAAAACAAAGGCAAAAGAAACCAAAAAACCTGATTCACATGTTTTGCTGGAACACATTGGCCAAGTTAGGGTCGCTTTGATAGAACCTATCGATAAAAAGAACCATTTGGGATCACTTAAGTCTTATTGAGTTTTTGGGCGATGAATTTGCTAGAGACATCCGCACCAGCAATGGAAAAGAAGTGGTGTTTTACCAAGAAATCGTTTTCTTGTTTTTATTTTGGTTATTGTTTCAGGCTATATGGACATCACAAAGGGAAGCGAAGCTGATCTGAAGGTAGCTTCAGCCACAGTCGGACCAATCTCTGTGGCCATTGATGCGAGTCACGCATCATTCCAGTTGTATCACGGAGGAGTCTACGATGAACTGTGAGTATCTTACCTACATCCGTCGCATGGTTAGTAATCTTGTTGTCTGTCTTCGAGGTACCTAATTCATCACCCCATTTATCACGAATCTTGCCTCGTTCTAGGGAAAATATTCGTTTGAAGTTTCACCTTGAACAGCAATGCAGGGAAAAGCTAATTTGACTGTAGACAAAGGAAAATTGCAATGGCCGCCATTTTGAAATAAGGTGTTTCGAATGATCTTCGAAAATGTTCCGCTCGGTGGGCTTCTGCTTTTTTTGGCCAAATAGGTAGTTTGCACGATGCGTCATGGCCGCCATGTTGGTGGACGAAAACGATTGATCTCTCCTTAGCTCCCTTAGTTCGTCCACCATCATGTGTAATCTGTGTCTCCAGAGATTGGTTGCAAACCACCAATAGTAATCACCAGACATTGACTGAAATGCAAACCCGAAAGTACCAACCGTCGCAAAATGATCTTCGACACTCGACTAAGAACCACTCAAACCATCGGTTTCTATTTAGTACCTGCAGCACCACTGAGCTTGACCATGGTGTCCTAGTTGTCGGCTATGGAACCTACAAAGGCAAGGACTACTGGCTGGTGAAAAATTCGTGGGGGAAAAGCTGGGGAATGAAGGGCTACATCATGATGTCAAGAAACAAGAATAACCAATGTGGAATTGCCTCTAGCGCCAGCTATCCACTGGTGTAATTCCATTTAATCTTTGGAATAAGCTGTTTCATTTCAACGTTATTCATTAATTTTCGCTTTAAGGAGGACCACAAGACCCCCATAAGGACATCCGCGCATGCGGAAATGTAATAAAGTCTGTTGACGGCACGGCAATGAAGCTCTGTTCAGCTGCCGCAATTAAATTGATTTTTGTCCTATGTGTTCTTCTGATTTTCTCCCAATATTTTTTCTTTGTTTCTCTAAATTTCTGTTTGATGTATTATTATACGTAAGTTTCCTGAGAGAATAAAAGGTCGGAAGGTCTTGAATTCAGATACCACGCAGCTGTTTACAACCTCTAATTTCATTAGATCAGGTCAGGACGCAGCTCTATTGTTTTTAGGGTTAGGGTTCATTGTTTCTGTTGTGTGTTTGAGTGCTTCTATTGTTTTCTGAGCCAATCGTGTGGGCTGTTGTAATAGCTGCGTACTGACCCCTTGAATTCAGCTGCTTTGATGACTGACAGATGATTCAACCCGGGAATATTTAAAGAAGAGACCACACGTTCTTATGAGTTATAGGCCTGCGAGATGTTCGAAGTAATACATAGAACACGAGAAGAGTGACCTGCAGATATACAAATTGTTCCGGTGTTCTTCCAACATCTCGGGTGGTTTGTAATGCCTGTGAAGCATAGAAATGTGTTATTGCTGCGAACGGCGACAACCATACCATCGACTAACGAGCGGCCTTCAGAAATTACTCACGGTGCCGCACATGTGGCTCTCTGAATTTGAAAAAAAAACTCAACAAAAAACTGAAACCACGGTTAAAACTCGGTGGCCCTCGTGGTCGGCGTTCAAAGAGTCCACCGCAAGCCTCGCCAACACAACAACAGGGCACCCAGCTGGGCCACACGAAGCCTAGCAGTAACATGTGTGGTTTATTTCTTTTATAAAATAATAATTCAGAAGACGCGCGAAATTCTCAAGAGTTAAATAGCACAATAAAACGTAACTGATTAACCAATCAGAGCGAGCGGATTGATTTGGTTATGGTATAAAAATATTGCCAAGTGAACCCCCCCCCCCCC
>BLFK01000291.1:889991-904991 GCA_014634185.1 Astreopora myriophthalma
TTCAATGATCATACATTTAAAGACGTCTTTTTTTTTCTTCCGATTATTATAATTTTTTTATTTTAACAGTACAAATTGCAAAGAGCTGTTGGATTTCTTAACAAACGGCACTACATATCAACTCATTCAATTGCATGTATATCAATCAATTAATTGATTAATTACTATAGGTAATCGTATTCGAATGCGAGTGCAATTATGGATTTACAATTCGAGTATATTCATAAATTCTCTCAAAATTGCACGAGCATTTAGACGAGTACAATTTGAAAGAAATTTTAAATATCACGAGTAGTGTAAATCCTAATTGCTCGCGCTTTCATACAATTACTCATTTCTTATGTGACTGAGAAAATTACGAGCGTGCGCCTTGCAAAACTCTATCGACTGAGTTAACTCGCAGAATACGCCTCTGGCGTTACGTTATGTTCTCGTAATTCTGCCGAATTTTTCCAAACACTCAGCCAATTGGTGGTACTTTTGGTTGTGTTAGCATTGGTTGCCTGTTGTTCAAGTTCTTCTAACGCTGCCGCGCTTGAAGAAGGAAAACGCCAGGCCATTTTGATTGTTTTTAAAATTACCGCCGGGTAACGTCAAATCCGTTACCACGGCAACGTTAATTTGCAGTGCAGTACAAATTAAAAATTCATGATAAATTTGCCCGCTCTCAGCCAATCATAATCAAGTAATTTTCTCAGTTATATAATAATTAAAGAAATTAATTAAATAAGTAGGTAAGTATATAATTAACCATTCTCCTTAAGGGGTCCCATGGACAACGAAATAAATAATACAAATGATCGTAAGAGTTAGAATCCCAGCTGGCGGGAGGTAGCACAAATCCGTAACCGAAGATTCAACCTCGTTCCCAGGGGTTTTCTTCCATACCAATTAATCTATTCCTGGGCAGTCATTACGCACTTCCCCGAGACATTATACTTACGTACGGAATGAAAGGGACAACCAGGCGGATTTCTATTTTCTGATTTGACGTTCTGGAAGCTATCATTACGTCGACCTTGCTTATCCTACTTAATTTACCATGTGACCGTTGCTCTGAATCTCATGACTCCACTTTGAAAAACAAATATCAGTCGTCACAACGTATCTCGAATTTCCACCGACTGGTTTATTCCTCGGCGCGGCAGTCGTGAGATCTGCAAGATTGTTTTAAAATGGGATCTTTCCTGGCTTTTCTGCTGTGTGTGTCAATGGCAAACGGTATCGAGCTGACGCTTGAGCAGTACAAGCAGCATTGGCAAGAGTGGAAATCATTCTACGGCAAGTCGTACGGGTCAGAAGCTGAACACAAGACTCGCTTCGCGGTATGGAAGGACAACCTAAAGGTAATGAACAGTTTGTGTTACCCTGTGGGTTGTAACGTATTTCTGTAATATCCCATTTCCGAGTTGCTGTTTGCCTCGGTTCCAAAGACAGTCCTCGTGCACAACCATTTTAAATGGAAATGAGTTGTGTATTATCGAAATAATGTATGCAATGAATCATATATTGAACTGGGGATATGGAGAAAATGAAGTTAGAGCGTCGCACCGGCATTGCGAGATCACGGATTCAAACCCAGTTGAAGTCCTGAATTTTTCCAGACTTCTCCATGCAATTGCTAAAATTGCGTTCATAACTGCGAGGATCATAGCTTAATTTGAGTTGTGTATTTTCACGCAAATCAATTCAAACTGCAATACGCTTTGAACGTGTTTGAACCAGAGGAAATAGCAACTCGGAAACGTCGAATCAGCAGAGATGACTACCACTGTTTGGATTCATTATTTCACGCTGTTACCGCAAAACCCAACCTCCCTCCCACCATCTCCACACACCCCTCCCCCACCCCCCCCACCCCCACCCCCGCAAGGCTCCTTTTTATGATGGCTGGATAAGAGAAAATATATTGCGTACTTGGGCAGAGTCGCGACTCACTCGCGAGGCAGATGGGCGATTTTTCAATAAATCACAAGGCAGCATTGTGGGCAGCATTATGTGATGGCGTTTTACTTTAACTCGAAAACCCAGTATTGCCCATTATGCACTGCGCGCTGCGATTACTCCAAAAACAATAGACGCCTCACCTCTGTGAAAACCAAAACAACAACAGATGCGCGTGAAGCATAATGGGCAATACTGGGTCTTTAAGCTGACATGTAAAATGCAATTGTAACTTGTTCCTTGTTCTTTTCTTTTCAGTTCTTCTTCGTGTTCTGTTATTTTATTTTATTTATTTCAGTCGTTTCCTCTTAATATGCCTTATAACCAGGCTTGCTTTCATTCCTCCTTAGTTTATTCAGAAGTCCAACTCTGAAAATCATTCATACAATTTGGTCATCAATGGCTTTGGTGACATGACTGCCGCTGAATACCGCTTCTATATCCTTGGACATCGTCGCCCTCGGCTCTCTCTGGAAACGGAACGACGAGGTTCAACTTTCCCTCCCTCTGATGTCGCAACCCTTCCCCCGTTTGTTGACTGGAGAAGCAAAGGATATGTCACACCTGTAAAGAACCAAGGTATTTTTTCATAGCGGCTATCGTTTGTTTGTTTGTTCAGCATGTCTTCTTATAAAGATCACATCTTTTGAGACCATGGTAACACTCACCGCAGACACTTGGAAAGAAGTCAATCATATTACGGGAAGAACTGAGATCGTAGAAACCCAAAATTTTAAATTAACATCTAGTATAAAACGGTAAATTGGTGATATAACCTTCTCCTGGAGGTGAATTATTTCTCTTGAAGGACAAGTTACTTTCGCGTGTGGCCGGGGGCAGCTCTAAACAATGAAATGATTGCGCCCACCAATTGTAAGGTTTTGCCTTAATTGTAAGGTCATGTCTTCACTCTAAGGCAAACGTCCAGTGACAATCTACTCAAACTGATCTCATACTACTTTTACTGATTAAAATAAGTGGGGTGGTCTCGACAATTAACTCATCACTAAGTGGTAACTTATCTAATTCAGAGTTTGTAGAACGCACTCAAACAACCATACTTTGACTATCCGGCGTAGTTCTTTATGGGGATACATCGGTAAGTGCCAACAACAAACAGTCCGCATAAGTGCTTAGTCGTATACAGACTCCCTTCAGTACTCCATAGCCTGTTTCTGATCAGTTATTTCTGGCTGGTTCACTTTGTTTTGCTTTTTAGGTATCCTGGGTGAATCCTGGTCGTTTAGTGTAACAGGATCAGTTGAAGGACAGCATTTCAAGAAAACAGGGAAGCTGGTCCCACTCAGCGAACAGAATCTCGTGGATTGCTCGGGATGTCAGTATGAAGACGACAAGAATCGTTTCTTTCATGAAGCAGTCGCCGATTGCGGTTTCAAGTATTTAGGAATCCTTATTTTTATAACAAGGCGTAGTAGGGGTGAATCTCAGTTGATCGATGTTTGTGAATAGGGAGGAAACGATGAAACGACAACATAAGGGGAAAGCGTCCAAGGGCATTTAGGGGGATCAGAGCTGGGCCATCTCCCCTGAGAAAAGTTTGAACAGCCGCTCAAAATTGCGATTTCCCAATTTTTGAATAGCAACTGAAACTAAGGTTTTCGATTTGTCCCTCTCCAGGTACATCAAGAGAAACGGAGGGATCGACACCGAGGCTGGTTATCCGAATCCTTGCAATAAGTCTTGCTGTTTCCTTAAGGATAAAGTAGGCGCTACTATTACTGGTAAATATGAGGCGGTAATACGAGGGGAAATGCGCACGGCAATTTTGAATGACAGGAGCCGCACTTAACTACCCAGACCGTTTTACATGGTAACACAAATCTCAGTTACTCTTATAAGTTTCAATCGTACTACTCATACTCTCGCGCGCGTTTAAGACCAACTTGAAATTCCCAGGATCCGGTAAAAAGAAGGGTAGGTATTACCTATAACCTCCCTCCCTTCAGAGAATCGTATTTAGAATGCTGACGATTGTATAAGTGCCCTTTTCCCTTATTGTTTCTTGAGAGAATCTTTCTGATCCGTTAGGCTACGTAGACGTCCAACAAGGAAGTGAATTAGCTTTGCAGTACGCTGTAGCCACAGTTGGCCCAATCTCTGTCGCCATTGATGCAGGCCTCACGTCATTCCAGTTTTACCAAAGCGGAGTATATGATGAGCCGTAAGTGATTATGGCTGCGTGAGTCTGCCGTTCTCCTTTCCTCCAACCGCCGATATTAGGGAGCTTAAGCAGGGACTACGTCGGAGACAACGAAATCGGCACAAAACAATAGCTTCAATGGGGAAAAACAATGCCTTGAACGTGCGTTTGACATTTTGGTCCATCTTCGTGTTTTTTGCTTGCTTGTTTGGCAGTTTATATATATGTATATATTGTGAGAGACGTGAGCGCACGAAGATGAATTTTCCATTTCCTCTCTTACACTTAATGGCGTTTATACGAATTCTGTCTGTCCTGGAGTTTATAGTACAGTGTACGCATTTTACACGCGGGACGAGTTGGAATAATCACGAAGTTTAACAACGCGATCGCCAGTGTCTATACTTTTATTTGACTTTCTCGTGTAAGAGAGGAAATGGAAAATTCGTCTTCGTGCGCTCACGTCTCTCACAATATATACATATATATAAACTGCCAAACAAGCAAGCAAACAACACGAAGATGGACCAAAATGTCAAACGCACGTTCAAGGCATTGTTTTTCCCCATTGAAGCTGTTGTTTTGTGACGATTTCGTTCTCTCCGACGTAGTCCTTGCTTAAGTCCCCTAATATTGGCGGTTGGAGGAAAGGAGAACGGCAGACTCACGCAGCGAATATATTTCAATATCTTTCTTCGTCATCTTTGCTTAATTAAGTTCCCTACTGTTGATTTCCCTCTTCACCACGAATGTTATCACCATCCGCACTACCCCCGACCACCCTGATTGTCGTTTATACCATCATTGTCAGTCGTCGACATCATCATCACATGCATGGGAGTTAAGCAACGACGACTGCGACTGCGACTGCAACGGGAACGGCACAAATCGGCTTAATGAAGAAAAATATCGTTCTCAATGTTAGTCGTACTCTGCATGCAATAACACAGAACAACGTGAAATGACCATATTCAAAGTTTTATGGAAAATGCAAGCTCATGACAGCGAATCTTTCATTGGGTAACTTTCAACGCCATTCCCGGCCAATCAGCGTGGTTCTTCGCCGGCATTGCATGTGCAATGATGTGAAGCCACTAGGATTTCCAGGATTTTTCTGATTCTACGATTATGCTCGTCGGACGAACCATAACATTTCATATCCACAGTGCAATGTGCAATTATGACATTCGATATATGTATTCTATATAGTAAATTCATCTTCCACGGAAATCATACTAAGGGGCCGATTACATGAGCCGGGCTGGCCCGGTTAACCAAGCTGGCTCGGTTTGCCGAGGTGAAGTTCAGCTCGGTATTACATGAGGCGAGCCAGCCCGGGCTGAGCTGGCAAGCTCGCCTGGGGCGAGCTAGATTTGGCCCGAACATTTTTTGGCGGTAAAAGTCGTTTTTAACAATGGTTCCGGTGAACGCGATTACGATGAAAATTCTCAGCCCAGTTAGCCGGGATCCCGGCATCGTAATGCCGGGATCTCGGCTAACCGGGCTGTGATTTTTCCATGTAATCGCAAACTTGATTTTTGGTTTTTTTTCTCAGACGAGGCGGGATCTCGGCTAAACGAGCCAACCCGCTTAACCGGGCTAGCCCGGCTCATGTAATCGGCCCCTAACTAGGCTCGCAATTGACCAGCTTCCGGTCACCTTGATAGCTCAGTTGGTACGTACAGCACTGTGCAGCGCAATCGCATGGTCATGGCCGGATTGCAACATGACATTTCCTATGTATTCACCATTCGTTCTTTAAAAGCGTGACACTGTTGTCGGAATTTGATGTCATTGTGTTGGCGAGTCCATGTCTGTAGCGCATACTTTTTTGAGGCTTTCCAAGGGGGGTTCTGGTGTCACTTTGTCGCCTGTTGTAGAGCTAGTCCGTCACCGGTTTTGTAACGGACAGTGTCGCTGTCGTGTTTTGTCAATGTCGCTGTAACAAAATGTCGCCCTTTAGCTGTCAGTTCCTGTCGGTTGTCTGTGTTTTGGAAAAAGACTGTCGCCACATTTTGAGGTCATGTCGCCTTTCGGCAAAACCCCTTGGACGGCCTGTCTTTTATTTTCAAGTGACAGTTGTTGTTGTTGTTGTTGTTTTTTTTTTGGCTTCGCCGTCGCGATTGCTTAAACTCCCTTTTAAAAATCATTGTTGTAACTTTGACGGAAAGCAATCGTCATTCGCGTTTCCTCGTCAGCGTTCCTTTCAACCTCACAAATTAAATGTGACTTTCATTACTCTCTGCAGAGCCTGTAGTAGCACGGAACTTGATCACGCGGTTCTTACTGTTGGCTACGGTACCTACCAAGGCAACGACTACTGGCTGGTCAAGAACTCTTGGGGGACAAGCTGGGGAATGAAGGGCTACATCATGATGTCGCGGAACAAAGATAATCAATGCGGAATTGCCTCAAGCGCCAGCTATCCACTTGTTTAACTCTCTTGGCTACGTGCCTTAAAGTGCCCATGTCATGAAAATTTTTATTTTCCTATTTGAAAGTCCATATTAAAAAATGAACTTCTGCGAAATAATTTTTTGATTCGAACGAAACGCGAATTTTCTACGATTTTTTAAATCCTACTTTTATTTGGTACACCCCTTCCGCTGGTCAGCGTTTCATGGGCTCGCTGTGACGTAGATTAAGGACCGCATGTTGGCGTGGGTGTTTAGAATTCTAAGTGCTCAACGCCAAAGTATCGATTCCTTTTCCAGGATCCGTCGTGTTGTTACATCGAGCGGCAACGCATCTTTCAGGAATTTTTACGCATCAACCCTACAAAAATCCTTATAGCGTTGATGTTATCACGTGTTCCTTAATCTACGTCATAAGTCGAGAGAAGACTTGAGCGAGTGGTGTGCCAAGATGGCGGGCAATTTGAACGCTTTTAAAAAATCGTAGAAAATTCGCGTTTCGTTCGAATCGAAAAATTCTTCCGCAGAAGTTCATTTTTTAATGCGGACTTTCAAATAGGAAAATAAAAATTTTCATGACATGGGCACTTTAATGTCATGGGGTCTTAATTATCCTTCAACCGGATATGGAAGTTAGTGGATGTTGTTTCTGGCGAAAAGGAAGACACAAGTGCTACCATTTTCGCCTAGACAAACTGTCCAAACTAGACAAACTAATTGTCGTTTAGACTTTGAGCATGTCAATTTTTTTACAGCTATTCTTCAGTCTAGCCCGGGGTCTTATGTTGAGCCTCTCACTTTGATCGTTTGCGCTTGGAAACGAAAAACAACAACAAAAACAAAACAAAAGCAAAAACAAGGAAAGAAGTTAGCCGTTCACGGTAGCTAAAGCCCCAGTGAAATTAAAACAAAAACATCGGTGTCCTTGGCGTTAGCTTAGCAGTTCAGATGAAGTTCCGTGATTGATGCATTAAATAGAAACTCGAGCGGAGTCCTCCCGAAATGAGTCCCTATCAAATGCTAACAGAGAGATGATTAAAATTCCTATTGTAAAGTACAAACAAGGCTGTGTTGGAGTTGCATGAAGTTCCTCTCATTTACTTCCGACCCTTTTGCGCCGCTAATTGTTTACTGAGCGAACCCTCGGCAGTACTATCGACCTCGTCCTTTATCCGTCTAGAATGACTCATCCCCAACAGGAAAAGAGAGGGGCTGTGGATAATCTCCTCTGGCAATATGGCTTTGCGCGTGCTTCTGGTGCTGGCCACACTAGTCCACCAGTGTGTTAACCAGTGCGTATCGTCAGTGCCTAATTGTATCGAATATCAAAAGTTTAAAACCCCTTTCTTGAAAGACACAGACACCTTTTGAGAGTTACACTGATAGAACGTGAAATAAAATAAGAAGAAGAAGAAGAAAATAGTTTAGGTTTTTATGTTGTCAATTCTGAGGAAAACCTCATTAGGGGAGTCTCTGCAGCTAAGACAATTGACACGGAAGGTATTTTAACGAGTGGAGAATTTAAAAAACAGATAGCACAAGAGCTTAATCAAAACTGCGTGGACTGAAAAGAAAATGCATGGAAATTTTGTCTGGGAAATGCCAGAGAATGTTGATAACGATAAAACTTGGCAATGGTTGTCCAAGTGTGATCTGAAGATTGGGACAGAAGCGTTGTTATGTGCCGCCTAGGAACAGGCCATCAGGACAAATTATGTAAAGCATAATATCTATAAGACCAGTGAAAGCCCCCTTTGTAGATTATGTGGGAAGGTGAAAGCGTGCAATGCAACACTTGGTATGCGGATGTGAGAAATTGGCTCAGAAAGAATATGAGAGACGACACGACAATGTAGCAAAGAAAGTTCATTGGGATTTTTGTAAGAAGAATGGGTTAGAGCATACGGAAAAGAGGTATGAACATGTCCCAGAAGGAGTAGTAGAAAATGACGAAGTGAAAGTTTTGTGGGATATCAATGTCCAGTGTGACAACGTGATAGAGGCGAGAAGACCAGACAAAATTGTAATTGACAAGAAAGAGCGAAAGGGGTTAATCATCGATATTGCTGTACCAGCTGATGTAAGAGTAGAGGAAAAAGAAAGGGAAAAAGTAGAAAAGTACCAGGATTTGAAGAGAGAGATTGGAAGATTGTGGAAACTTAAAAAGGTGGAGGTTGCACCTGTAGTAATAGGGGCCCTTGGAAGTGTCACCAAAGAATTTGATAGGTGGATTGAAAAGCTAGGGATAACATTCAATGTTGGAGTGGTGCAAAAGACTGCCTTGTTGGGAACTGCAAGGATATTGAGGGAAGTGTTGGAAATGTGATGATGAGATCATTCCGTTAGCCCTTGGTCATTTGTTATGACTCGCCTAACAGAAGAAATTACGGCAATGACAATAGCCAGAACATGATGTGTAACAAAGATAATCATAATGATAATCGATCCCTCCAGGACTCCTGGTCCCTCCTCTTCCCTACAGCTGTAGGACCTATTTCTCAAAAGCCCGTAGACTCAATTTCTGGTCCGAAAAGCCATTTTTAAAACTGTGATCAGCTTATTGTGAGAAGCTGTCCTTTTAACATGTTTTCAAGGCAAGAATAAGCGAATAATTGCAAAGTTTTTTGCGTTGAAACGCCTTCCCTTGTAGGGTACACGGGGAATTGTGGTACCTTTCGAGAGACACACGGCTGGAGGTGGCGCGCCCACTGAGTGAAACCAAGAGGCCTGGAGCGATAATCCAAGAGCAGTGGAAAACAAAGATGGCGCTTGATGGACAAGTAAGTTACTTGTCAACTGAATACCAGGAAGCTCTGCAAAGACTGCAGACTCCAACACGAAGAAGTCCGGATCTTAGAATAAACGGAGAAGAAACAAGCGACGGGAGGACAGCGTCGAATCTGGGAATGAGGGCACCAATCATTGGTTACGAAGTTGTGGATGAACGCCAAAAATTCACGGTACGTTTTACGCACGTACGATTTATTTTGTTTCAGAGAATTTCGCATGGAATGCGCTCCTAGTCTTTGATTTCGTAAAACAAGTTGTGTTTAGGCTTGTGAAACACAGCAGCAGTGATTTACTGTACCCGTTGTTTGGACATTAAAGTAATATGTTTACGTATGAAGCTCGTGACCCCAAAGTCTTTGATTTACAAATGCGTTTTTTACGTTAATTCGTACGTTACAACGTAATTTCTGCGCAGTTGGTATGACTGGCAACCGATTTGCATCAGGCAAAGGTATTTGCAGACTTTCAAGAGGTAGCTCTCGCAGAACTCCTTGTCACAGAGACAGGAAAGAAATTGTTACTCTTACGCCCATAAAACGCTGCTTTCTCGATGCAAGTGGTATACGCTAAAGTGAGAGGTAATGCATTGTAAGTCTTACTTGTCTTGAGGTTAGATGTATTTTTTAAAAGCAAATTAAGTTATGGAAAACGTGAAACCCTCAGAATGAAATGTCGACCGTTTCAGACTTGATGTTCTCCAGACACTTGATATTCATTGCTTAAATTACTGTTAGGGTCGTTTAGACGTATTCATTGACGTCATGAAAGACTAATCGATAGTGTGATGATTTCCTCATGTTTTAATGGGGCTTGTAAAGCCCATGGTGATGTTTTTCTTTAATAGAATGTTTACATTATTTTTATTTCTTCAAATTCAATCCTTATAATACATATGAACTACCAGTACAGGAATGCATGGCTGTTGTGAAAACAAAAGACCTCACACAAACAGGAAGTGGTCGGCTGGATGCTAGGATGTTTTGAATAACTGGATTTATAAATAGTAACTTGTATAAAACTGAAGATGGAAATTACATGCACAGTCAAAGCTGCTTTTAATAGTTGGTCATAGAAGAGGTGTGTTAGAACAAAATCCCAACTTTGTTCTAGGAACTGGTATAAAGAACTATTAATTTTTGAATATCAGTGAGTGTTGTCGAATAAAAGCCTGCCTAAAACACAAGAAATTACAATGTTTTGCATGACCAACATGGTGATCATATTTCAGACACGTCCTTAGAGAGTATTTTGAAGCTGTAACCATGTATCTTGAAATATCTTCACTTTCCCTTCAGCTATGTCCTTTTGTTGTTTGCCATACATATTGCATTTAAACAGCAACGCATTCCCATTCTATCCAGGGGGTTTGATACGGGTTATTTTAGTAGAGTCCACTACGAATAAGCATGGGGAACTATGTGTAGGCACAAAAAGATAAGAACCTTTGGCAGCTAGAGTAATACCATACTAGAATAGTTATATGGGGAGCAAGCTAATACTCCTTCTTCCGTTTGTGCACCAAAGTTGTGGAATAACCTCCCATCACAATTAAAGATGCAGTATCAAGCAATTTATGGTTTGTCCATCATCTTGCCGCTACTGTCCCTTTAAGGAACAGTGTCTCTTTTAGCATTTTTAACGGTAACTTGAAGGCGTTTCTTTTAAGCATGCATTCTGTTTATGATGGTTGTATTAAATATGTATTAATTTTAATATTGTTTTAATGTTTTTAATTAACATGTGTGTATTTGATATGTACATTTAGGTTTTAAATACTGTAAAGTGCCTCAGATCTTTTGGATTTTGGCACTATATAAAATTATTACTGCTCTTTTGTATGAGCTATTGTTGCTTTATAGAGTCAACGTTAATTCTTTATACTGACATTCTTTAGGTTTACAAAATTGAAGTAAAGGGACCCAGTAGAAGCTGGTTTGTCTTCCGGCGTTACTCTGATTTCATGCATCTCAATGACCGGGTAAGGCATACAGACAGCCATATACTAAAAAGAGTTAATTCCTTTATATTTGGCACATACATGTGCTTTTATACAGCTCAAAATCACTTGGTGCATTCAATGTTATTTTCTTAAAAGCCCACCTTCATCCAAAATGCGTTGCAGTCCTTTGTTTTTGTTTTCGAATGCTGTATTGTCAAAAGACGTAACATGATTGCTGTAAGAAGTCAAACATAAAATGCTTTCCTAGTTTCATGCAACGTGAAATTCAAGATTGGCGATCACATTGTGCAATGCATTTTGGGCAAAGGTGGGCCAGCCATTAAATTATTTTGACTCAGAACAACGGGACAGTTGCCAATCATGATCGTTTTTTTCTTTTCTTTTTTTTTTTTCAGTACCTGAAGAGTAAATCCTGAATTCTGATAACTCACCCCCCTCTCTCACTTGTACTTTTGAATGTGTTCACCTTTGCAAAATAATGCTAGTTTGGTTTTTTGACATATATTATTACCAAGGTAGTGGAAAAGTGAGACGATTCTGCAGGATTGTTGGGAAATACTGGTTTTTGGGTCAAGAATTGGTGAAAAGTCAAAGAAGGTTAATATTAATTTTTTGCTGAGGTGTTTGCAATCTTAATGAAAACATCACTTCCAAAAAAATGTCTTTGACTGTAGAAGTGAACTGTTTTGCTGGTTCTGGGGGCTCATTTGCCTTGTGTGTGGTGAGTGAAAAGTCTGGACATTTTCATTTTTGCACCTCTCCTTTTTCCTAGCCCTTCTCTCCATCCCCTTTTTAATGAAAGATGCATTAAATCTCCATAATCTACCTTGAACAAGAATCTTATGCCTCTGACTTAGTGTGAGGTGGGATTTACCATCAGTCCTATTTCCTTTCAATACAGTTGAAAGAGGCATATCCAAATTTCCAGATCAGGCTTCCAGGGAAACGTTGGTTTAAGGACAACTTTGATCCAGGTACGTGAAAAATCATTTTGAATATTTTCCTCCCTCATGTTCCCTAATGTCACAAAAAATTCCAATTCATTGTGAATCCAGTGGACAAATCACCACCTAGTGGAGGAGCCACTGCTAATTTCAATAAAATTTATTATGATTATCATCATCGTCATTGTCATTAGGAAGCAGTGTAAAATGTTTTGAATGCCTAGACCTCAGCACTGAGGTGGTTGGCAGCCAGCCATGGTACAATGTACTTTTGGTTACTGTTACTGTTGCTGTTCTTGTTCGTCTTGGTGTTGGTCTTGGCCTTTGGTTGATTTGGTCTTCGGTCTTTGGTAGATTCAGTAGATTCGGTCTTCGGTTCTGTTGCTGTTGCTGCTGTTGTTGTTGTTATTATTATTGGTTTTCATATTGTCATTGTTGTTATTATTTCTGCTATTTCACAGTCCGATGACCTCTGGTTTTCCATCAATTATTGAGGCCTCTTGAAAGTGTTATCAGAATTTGAGCAGTCCTAAGTAATGCAGCTTTATGGGACAACCAGATGTTCACCGCCACCCCAATCCTATCCAAAAACATTACCAATTTGTCAGTCACCATTCCCGGGGCATCAACAACTACTGGTACCACAGACACTTTTAAGTTAAAGGAGAACAGAGATAAAAATGGAAAATCTTTTCCTTTGCTTAATTTTTGGTACATATCATAATTAAAGCAAATATTCCAGTATTTGGGAGGTTACTTACATTTTGATGTCTTTATGAAGAGGGAAAGGTCTACATTAACCGCTCAATGGAGGTCTGCCATTTTGGCTGCTATATTGCAGGCTTGGGGACTAAGTGTGATGTCACTGCGCACATTACAGGCTCAAAATTTGGTGATGGAACAAGACAAAATGGTTCAGTGAGTCGTTGTGGTTTCATAATAAAAATCCCAGATGTGTACCTTTTCATGGATTTACTGCAAAAGATGAAATGCGATGGCAATCCATAGCAACTCTCTTTGTAGTCTGACTGTTTCAAAGATAAAATTCTGTGTTTCACATGTACAGCGATCATCATGATCTATGAAAGATAATAAATGCATGTTTGAACATGCTAGTGACTGCTAGTTCAATCAAAGCTTATTAAATATAAATCACAAATGTTATGCAAAATAATACAACCAGCAAACAAAAGTATTTATTGTCCTTTGAATAACAACAAATCACCTGAAATCTTGTTTAATATACCTTCCTGTATTCTCGCAGATGTCACCTTCTTACATGTATTGACTTTTTTGTTTTATGCACTGTGCATGTATGTACTATGTACTTCCTACTTGTGGAGTTTTGCTTGCTCCCTCTTCTTGAGACCGTGAACTTCCTGCATCAGCTCAACCAAACAGAGTTCAAGTTCGGCCCTTGCTACATGTCACGGTTGAGCTAACTATGAAACAAGCAAGTAACACTGGCAAGCAAAACTTTCTGAAATATACATTTGCAGGGTCACTGCAAATTCCTACTTAAAGCGATGCATTGCTTGTGCGCAGTGGCGTCAGAACGTGGCGGGAGGCATCCTTTTTTGGAAGTAAGCGGAAGAAAAAGCCCACAAAATGGAAAAACAACCACGAATTCCAGGCAAATTCAAGGCCTTTCAGGAAGAATGAAGACTTCTCTGTTCTTTTTTCTGTTTTTTGTTTTGTTTTGTTTTTTTTGTTTCTGTTTTTTGTTGATGATCAAAAGTAGATTATATTTCGAAAATAATCAGCCACAGGAAAAAAAGTTGGCTTTTTACCTTCAGTTCTCCTTTAAGATTCCATAACCAGCTTACATGTACTTGCCCTGGCAGATACTTTTATTTCTCCTCCTTTCCCTTCTCCTTTTCCCTGATACGAGTATCTGAAGGCACATCGGTATCAAAAATGAAGCATCATCTGTCCTTTTTACATGGCACAACCAGGTCTGGTCTTTGACTCTGAAATAGAATTGTAGTGTTTGTGTGTTTTTGAAAGGTCCCAGATGAGGGTATTAATTCTTTTTCTGTGTTACATCCTGGAGAATGAGGTATTTCTTGCTTCTTTTCTTTCTTTATTTTTTTTGCAGTCTCAATTCCATTTGTTTGCAATGCTTCTTCTTGAGCTGCATTAATGGACCCTTCGGTTTCTTTCTTCATGTCTCCTTTACTTATCAAATACCAAGATGCTCTTCCTTGTTGCTTGGAGTTTATCTGTTCTAGTCAACTTAGCCAAATTCAGTGATTGCAAGAGATCCTAGAGAGCAAGACTGGCTGTTGAAGAACCTAAATCAGCAACAGCAACTATTTTAAAAAGCAATGACCATCTAACAACATTGTTTTGTTTGTTCAATGTTTTTGCATACTAATTAGGTCAATTGGAACTTGCATTCCCGGTTGTCCCAAAGATAAGCGGCACCCTCAATTTAGCATCAACTTTTTATAAAAGAAAGGAGGTGCAGCATATACACAGGCTTGTTCGGTAGCCAATGTTGCCCAGATTGACATAGACCACCAATGATTATGACCATCAAACCTTGCTTTTCACCTTGTTGCTGTTAAAAAAGTAGTAACTGAATTTCAGTATGGGTTGTGAATCATATCTCTCTCTCAAACTAAGCATCTTGCAAATTTTAGGCAAATTCCACTCTCAATGTCTTTTTCACACCGAAAAACTCTCAATCTGAGCTAAAGTTGCTACCTGTAACTTCTCCCTGTTTTGAAAATCCCTGAACTGGGCATGCTTTTCTCCTTTCAATAATCATCTTGTAGTCATTAA
>BLFK01000291.1:907491-910154 GCA_014634185.1 Astreopora myriophthalma
CAAAATGACAAAGTCTCAGCTTCTCCAGGCTCGAGTGCAGCAGGATGCTCTTGTGAGCGCCTTAAGGAAAGAAAGAGCTTCAAGAAAGAAAAGATCAGCTTCAGATAGTAAGCGCAACTCTCCTGACATTGATGGCTTACTGGAACAAAGTGAAAAAATGGCAAATATTGAAGGTTTGAAAGGAAAGGTTTATCAACTATTGCAAAGCTCCTACTCAAACAGCATTGGCAAGATGGCAGCTCCAGATGGAGGTGGATCTGAAGAGGACAAAGTACTTTGGAATGGAAGAGTTGATATTGCAGAACATTCAAATGGCACTGGCAGAATGAGACCCTCTAGGCGGCTTTCACAAGGAAGGCAGAGCCCTCTAACTTCTACCCCTGTGTCTAATTCAGATCGCAGTGACAGTCCAAGATACCTTGATGATTCGCCAGTTGTTGAAACCAGGAAAGAGATCAAGGAAAGTGATAAAGCTGCAGAAGCTACGAAGCTTTTGAACTCTGCAGATGTTGCATTGGCTGAGCCAATTGCACAGGATTCAGAGAAAGAGAAAAACTATCATCATGGGAACTTGAAAACTGTGGCTGATGTGGAGTCAAGAAAGCATACAAATAATAGGAATGTGGCCAATGTGGAGTCAAGAAACCGTACAAATAATAGAGACAGTGGAATTAGTGTTGACACGTCTCCAACTCCGAGTACGTAGGAAAATAATGTTGTAATGTAGCCTCTTTAATCAGCAAAATGAATTATACAGCGTGCCAGTGGCCCAACAATACATGTAGTCTATGTAACTTGGATGTACATTATCTACTTGGTACGTCTAATGTCTCAATCAATTCCAAGAGTGCCCTCCCCCCCCCCCCCCCTCCCGGAAAACCCTGGGCATTTGACTTTTTAAATGCAAGGGTGCACACAACAACTCTGAGCATAGGTTTATTTTAGCCAACAGAGAACCACTCAATGACAAAACTCACTAAAACAGCAATTTAAACACCCAGAGATGCCATAGAAACTCCAGGCGAGGTTAGGTCTCCTTTAATGACATTTTTTTTAATCTTTTGCATCATTTTGTTTTGTTTTGTTTTGTTTTTTTCAAATTGTCATTATTTCAATACAAATCCCTTACACAATCTGAACGGTAGGTTGGGCTCCCTATGCCCAGGTTATTGGGTCTATAGTGAAGGCATTATTTTACACCCTTAAAAACTGGAATCTGATTGTCTCTAAAAAAGACAAATCATTGTTTTTTCCTCATTTAGACATTACATCTGCATTATTCTTGAGAAATATTTTTTGTCTTTGAAAGGGAATCTTGACCAACTACTTTCATTGTCTACTTTCCTCTGGTGTTTTAGTCAGCTGATTTCTATAGAAATTCATTCAAGATCAGAGGCCGAGAGGAATCCATTTGGAGTTATATCTGCTTGACATTTAGTTATTTTTGTAATCTCAGAGAAGAATTAAGTATTTTAGGTTTGGCATTAACTGTAAGCTATATTTATTAGGAATATAGATGTGGTGAAGTGCAGAGGTGACTGAGGTTGTGTTTTGACACAAGAAAAAACAATTTACATAAGAAAAACAAAACTGGCATCAGTGGTTTTGAACATTTCAAGGAAAAAATGTCAAATTGCATTTGGTGTGGGTGAAAATATTTCTTGTAACAACAAAAAGCATGTGTTTAGGTGCACTTGATTGTGAGTTTATTAAGGGTACCTTTTTGACCTGATAACTTTTTGCTTTTGAAAAGATACTATCAATAATTTGGCATGATTAGAAAATGCAATGAATTGCTTGGAAATCCTTAATTTAGTCAGTCGAAATGTTAACTTATGTAAACAAATTTGGTATTTAAATGTTATTCTTGTATAGGTTGTAAACTTAAAGCAAATTTAGTAGATACTTTTTGTAAAGTGTAAGAATTCCTAGATGACAACAAAATTAATAAATGCAATAGTGCGGTTTATTGCTACAAGAATCTTATCTGTTGTTTTGTACAAACTTCAATTTTGGTAGACCAACTCTTCCTTGTCAGGGTAGACCATACACTCTTCCCTGACAAGGGAGAGTTTTGCGGGGAAACATGCACTTGTGAAGTGTGACTCCCACACAAGGAGTGGGAAACTTCTTTCGACACTTCGTATCTCTACTTGGGAGGCACTTTCCGTGCACTAGAGGTGAAATATATGGAATAAAGAATAAAATCCGTCATTGGGATAAAAGCAATGAGAGCTTTTTTCTTTTTCTTTTTAATTCCATCTTTTTTATCTCCAGGCATTTGATTTACTATCCTGGGCCCAGCTGTTCAAAGCCCGATTAAGCTAACCGTGGGTTAGAGTGAACTTTGATTCCAGTTTATTTACCAATTCACAAAGATTTTCCCGAGAGATTTTTGCTTGTCACTTGTGACTTACACTTTTCTTCCGCTTTAGTCTAAAACCACTTTTTGAGAGTGTTTTCAGAGGGAGAAATTAAAACGTCGGTTACTTTTCAGGGTCGGCCAGGGTTTTTGGGTATACGGTATGCAGGGGCTTTTTAAATCAGGTATACGGTATATTGCAGCTTAAAACAGCAAGCGACTTTCTATTTTATTAAGCGATTAAGGCAAAATAGCACTTCAACCTATTTTTTTTATTTAGGACCAGAAAACGTTTCTGCGT
>BLFK01000291.1:917184-919684 GCA_014634185.1 Astreopora myriophthalma
CCCCCCCCCCCCCCACCTTCACCCCAAACAGCAGTATTCCATTGGTACCCATTTGTTCACTTTGGTGAAGAGAGACAATGAAAAGTGCAGTTTCTTTTTCAAAGCTGCATTTGTTCAGAGCTTCTCTGTTTATCAATATTCTGGTTTAGGAGTATACAAATAATGTAACAAGGTTTTCAAAAGAATGTCTGTGGAAAATGGAATTCTAGTTTTTGCACATGTAGTCTGAGAATCAGTGCATAGAATAGTTAGGGCCTGATATGTCAACATTTCTGCATACCCCTCCCCCCCTGCATATTCCAAGTATCAGGTGTAAACCGTGTTCTCTTCTGTACATTCATTCTGCGGAGGCTGAATACACAGAATTCTATCCCCCAAAAAACAATTTGTTTACATAAATAATATTCTGTGCATTCTTATTCCAGAATAGTCCCAAAAAATGCATGCAGCTTTAAGAACAACGCCTCAGCACAACTACTATCCTTGGACGCTGACCTTTGCATCAATCAGCAGTTGATCACTGCACCTTCACATGTACTGCCCACAATTTTATAATCATCCTTCACTGTTTTTTCCCCAATACAATTTTTCTAGAGCTTTTGCCAGTCCCTGGAAAGGAAACTGGCAGATTTGCGAGGGCAATTTCGGGAACAGAGTGCTGAGTACAATGCTGTCAAGATCGAATTAGCACGAGTAAAGTACCACAAGGAGGGCCAAGGGTGTCTGGCTAACGATCCTCAGCAACGGCAAGCTGATGTTGAGAAAACCATCAAGGTGACTAGGTTATCCATGGACTTTCCTCTTTTAGAAAGATGAATTTTTAATTTCGGAAAGGAGGCAAGGATTATTTCTTTCCATGTCATGGGTGTTAAATAAATATTCAAAAAAGGCTTGCCCTTTTCTCTTAAGGTTACCATTTACTTTCAGAGGTGTTTCCAGACTGCTTCCTTATGACAAAGGCACAGGTAGCCCAACCACGTGTCAAATTAAAGCTAAGCCTTACAGTTTTTCAAATATTTCTTTAATTTTTTTAGAAAAGGAATTGTTGCTTTTCTGTTTTTGTGAGTTCCAGCTCAATGGCAGTATTGTATTTCTGGATTTTTTTTTCCAGTTAGTATGTGACCCAGAAAAAACAGAAAAACATGTCAGATTTTCCTTTATTTGATCGCATTCAAAACTTACAGAGGATTTCCAAAAGCACTAGTAATAAAGGTGGGCCCACACTAGGGGACATGTTGCAGCAACATGTAGTGGGGACAAAAATTATCATGTTAAGTGCACACCGAGGGGACATGTTGCTGGGATGTGTAGCAATTAGGGAGCAAATCGCAGAGTTTGCACACTTGTGAAAAAGTTGCCAGGACACGTTTCAGGGACATGTTGCGGCGACACATCCTCTCGTGTGTGCTAACACTTTTTCACTCATGCAACATGGAATCTGTGCAAAATTTGTCCCCGCAACATGTCGCACGGAGTTCAACTTGTTGAACTTCATGCAACATGTCGCAGCGATAGACCTTTGCGTGAGACACCATGATCATCGTGTGCTAGGATGTGCAACATGTCCCTGCAGCAAAAACTGATATTTGAGCCAATCAGACACAAGACCCAGCTTGATTTGTGGTAGTGCATTTGGAAAAAAGATGGTGGCCGTTCACAGAGGAGTCGGTTATCACGCTAGTAATTGGAATGACTGGGATAGAAAGCGAAACATGGGGGCATGTTCCAGTTTTCGTGTGTGTGTGCGCAAGTCTTAATCCTTTCCCTGACTCATGTCCCTGCTACACGTCCCAGTTGCATGACCGCTAATGTGTACAGTTTATAACATGTTGCAGCAACATGTTCCTGCAACATGTCCCCTTGTGTGGGCCGACCTTAAAAATGGCGTGACCTTACTAAAATGGCTGTCAGTGAGAAATATTTAAAATTATTATTCCCCGATGCTTTTTTGTCATCTAGTAACTGTCCAAATTTGTTTACAATCAAGGAAAACATCTGAGTAGTAACTTTTGAAAATGATGTTCCCTTCGAGGGAAAAATGAAGTTTAAAAAAACAGCACCTGAAGAAATTGTACACTGCCTGCCTATCAGAAGTGTAACAGACACTGCCTATCGCCACCCCCTAACACCTTTCCCAGCAATTGACCAATCAGTCCACGCTACCTTTTTTCCTCTGGTCACCTCTTGCGGAAAATTTTTGCACCATGCTTTGATAATTTCTTGGAAGCCCTTGCGCTCCACCCGAGTTTCTCCCATATTATTGGGTATTGCAAGCTTTGCTGATTGGCCATCATGGCTAACAAGAAAAGGACATGGATGTTGTCAAACTAAGCAGCAGCAGCGAAAAGGCCATAGTAGTCCAAGGCAAAAGCGCAAAATGAAAGTGCTGCGAAGGTGGCAATAAACCAGCATGAGCGAAGAGTGATAGCAATTGCAGAATGTGGATTAGCTTTAGCTTCAATATTTTTTTCCTTTAAAGATATGACCTAATAGTTTACTT
>BLFK01000291.1:940122-953770 GCA_014634185.1 Astreopora myriophthalma
GGGGGGGGGGGGCGGGGATTTACTTTGACTGGTGGTGCATTAGCTCTAGATTCTCCTTTATCTTAGCGTTCGCAAAAATTCTTCAAGATATCATTTTCATTTCGTTGGCTTTTTTCCAGTCTGCTGTCATGTAAGGCGTATCCCTTTCCCACAGTTTGCTCTGACCTTCATTTTGCTGAATGGTATGTGTCCATCAATGATAGTCTGCAGTAAATCAGTTCATGCAGTAACCATACTTGTCATCAACGTTAACAGCTTCGAAAAAAGGCGTCTTTGAGCAACGGACGTGAACCGGAAGTGGACTGTTCGTATTCTTCGGCAGTCGTTTGGCTAAAAATTAGCGCAAATCGTCTGTATAGCAGTAAAGACGCCGAGCGATAGAAAATTGGTTGCGCAAACTTCCGGTTGAAGTCGGTCGCTCAAAAACGCTTGTGTTTAAGCTCCCTATTGTCACGTATCCACGTGTGAGGGTGCTGTTGCCACATCCCTTTTGAATATAAGTGAGATCGATAAGACCAGTCTCCAGAAAAGAGCGTGAAGGACGCTGTCCCTTTTCTCCCCACTTTTTTCAGTGAGGGAAATTAAGCAGAGGTAAAAGGCCAAAGATACCAATCCAACATTGTTTTAACATACTTACGAGAAAGGCTTGTCGCGACCTTTGTCACTTTGCCGTCTACGCTTTTGGGACATAGTGCGGCACGTGCTGTCCGCCCACACAGAACTCGTTTTGAAACCTCACGCAATCCGGCCCCTCCAACGGAACAGGGGAGATTGTGTGACGAACCCAAAGGAAGTCTGTGCGGGTCGAGACGCATTTGATGTTGAGTTTTTAAAAGGCTGCTTATGCCCAAATGAATGCAATTCAAGTTTAAAGTGGCCTTCCTCTCGAAAATCCCTGCAGTGACTAACGCCGGTGACTCCCAAGAGATTAGTCACGGTGTCATTAGGCCACCCCCCATACCGCTCCGTTACGCTCCACCCCGCCCTCCGGCGCTTATTTAAAGTAATTTGAGGCTGGCAACACCCATAAGGAACTACGCGTGAACATGGCCGACGAGGAGCGTAAGGAAGAGCCTACGGCTCAAGCTGAGGGCGAGGCGAAAGGAGACGAGAAAGTGGAGGAGAAAAAAGAAGAACCTGAACAGGCACCAAAGGAAGAAAAGATTCGAAGTATTGTGCTTACCGGGTATGGTGGTGTTAGCAAGTTACAAGTTCAAAATTTCGCCAAGCCTAAACCTACCGCTGGATATGTTGTGATCCGTGTTCACGTGTGGTGAGTATGCGATCTCGATTACTGTTCCACCGTTTTTGCTTGTTATTCCACTTCGCGATAAGACAAGCCATTGAATTCCCGCTGGAACGCAATTATTTCGATCTGTTCAAGGTGAATGATTTGCTTAAGAGTTGGAACTTGCTGTTGTGTATTGAATTTGTGGGAGGGGCTCACCTTGCATTGAGCTCGATGATCCGGTTGATATCTGACCTTCGGTAAACGATTGCTACTGTGCGGTTATAAGCTTGTTTACTCCCACTACGTATCGTTGCTGTTATTCAGCGTGTGGTAATATTTTTGTGCGTCGAGAGTATGTCCCCTGGCCAGTACAAGTGATTTTCAATGACTAGCTGTTTTCGTTTGCCTTATAAAGAATGCGTGTACTTCCTTCATAAAATACAAGGGCCGCAAGCTACGGATCCATTTAGCCGGCTATTAAAGCTCGGCATGTTATTATAGAAGTTATTTTTATTACTATTGTTTATTATGACTGTGTCATTGTTGATTCTGTTTTAAGAAATGCTGATAGTGAGGTTGTTCATTTTGACCTGTTGCCAAAATTTGTTTTCCATGGAGAGATTCTTAATGACTTCTCGAATTACATCACATTACCAGAATTTAAAAAGATGATTTAAAGGACGCTGATCTTACAGATTCGTAAAGAAAAATTCAGAAAGAAAAGTCATGGCAAATAATTTTATCAGAACACAAGCACTAAAAAGGATAAGGGGCTTTCAAAATTTGAAATAGTTATTTGAAATATGCATGACGTGGAATTTGTACCCGTTTAGAAATTCCAAACCATCGAACTTAAGAGTGATAGCCACGGAAGTGATTTATATCTGAATTTTAATGCAACTATTTATAAACATGATGTAAAGGAGTCTTGTACTTCACTCCCTTTTGTTTTTGAAGAGCTTTAGGCAAAAGGGCTTGTGAAATGCCTTGTGCCTTTTGGGGAATTGCAGCCAATGTCAGGCAAAACAGCTGCGCTAAAAATATAAACCATCTAACTTAAGAGTGATAGCCACGGAAGTGATTTATATCTGCATTTTAATGCAACTATTTATAAACATATGTAAAGTAGTCTTGTACTTCACTCCCTTTTGTTTTTGAAGAGCTTTAGGCGAAAGAGCTTGTGAAGTGCCTTGTGCCTTTTGGGGGTTTCATTTTGCAAAATTGCAGCCAATGTCTGGCAAAACAACTGCACTAAAATATAATGTAGTGAATTGTCTCATGTGCAATGCCAAAAAATAGGCCAGTGGGATGAAAAGAAGCCAACCAAAAGGAATTTCTCTACCTGTATTTTCATCCTCTTAGCCCCAGTTTTTTTTATTTTCTTTATTCAAATTTAGGGTAGGTTATTCCCACCTTCATACAATATCTTTGCAATTACTTTGACTATAATTTATTTACCTGCTCATGCACCCATGCTTAAATATGAAGAACACTCATGGTCCCAAAGACATTCCCAACATATCTATTGAAATTCTGTTGTAACCGTAGCTGTCGCAAACACAAATTGGTGGCTTATAACTTGTATTTTGTATTCAAATTTCTAGCGTTTAAGTATTTTAGATGTTTCATTATTTGATACACATGATGACCCCATTAATTAGGTGGAACTCACTTATCTTGTTATCTCAAACAGGTCAACACCCAGATACCCTGAAAAGAATTATTTATACCTTCTACTGCAGGCTGTCTGAACAACTGATTGCTTCCCTTGACCAAACTTTAACCTAATTACTCGGACCTTAGCGCTACTTCAATTTTGCCTATTTATATTGACCAACTCTCGACAGAAACCTGTTCATAACTGAAAAAGGAGGGATTTGTACCAAACAAAAATGAGGCTCTTGCTTTTTCTTATTTCAGTTTTTGCTAGTTCAGATTCTTGTACATTCAATTGGTACTGAATGAAATGATTATGAAGTGTGGGTTAGAAATGAACTGAAGAAATGATCCTCACACTTTCTGGACAATTTAAGCAATTGTCTCTTATATGCACTTGAAAAATTCAAGTGACTCCAAGGGGATTCGAGCCCACGACCTCTGCAATCTCTCTCAACTGCCCAGACTATTAGCGCACACAGAATTTGCATTCTGTCAATTTGCAGAGTCCATGCTGTCTTCACAATTTTCAGTTCTCTTGGGACTGAAAATTGTGAAGACAGCAACAGGGTCCTGTTGTATTTTTTGAGATTATCACAATAAACATCACACAAAATGAACAACGGCTTTAAAATGTTTTCAAGCAAAATTACAATTTAGACCACATCATGCAGATAGATTTTTTAATTTCGGTTATGTTAAGTTCCCATAAGGCTATACAGCTTACAAGGATTTTTCTGGCTTTTGTTTCTACATAAGAGTTTGATAGGTGTGCAATCAATTTGCATTCCACGGCAATTTTTCCCTTCCAGCTTGAGCCATGCACTCTGAAGTTGACCAGTCACTTTTATTGAAGAGGACCTCAGTACAAGCTGAGTGTTGCTGTAACATCATGCATGAAGTGTTTTCTGGAGAAGAAATTTTGCATAGTATCCTGGAGAACAGGTGAAAAAGGACGACAGGTGTATTTGAAAGCTTGAGTGCTGAAAAAGCTGATCCGTGCCTTAAACGGCCTGACAACTTAGCTCACGTTAAGGCTCCCCAAGTCAACTTTGAAGGGCATGGCTCTGGCGGGAATTTTAAAGTGGGAATCTCAGGGGCAGAGCTAAGGAGGATGCCATAAAAATTGTTTGAAGAGTTGTTTGCTTCCATGTACTGTAGAAACGAAAAGCTGAAAAAAAGTTTATAGGCCAAAATTAACCAATGCTGCAAAGAAGTAAAATTGAATGCACTACCATGGCATGTTTCCATTGATTTCACCTCGATGTTTAGTTAATCTTTCTTTTATTGACTTAGTGGGCTAAACTTTGCTGAAATACTCCAGCGCCAAGGAATTTATCCATCTCCTAAGAAACCTCCATTTGTTCCTGGTATGGAATGTGCTGGAACCATTGAGGAAGTTGGGGAAAATGTCACAGATCTAGAGGTAAGTTGTTTGGTCAAATTGAATTTAAAAGAGAACATGAGTGGGATACATGTATGGCTTGAGGAAATTGGAATTCTTTTAATGTTAATGCTCTGTCTTGTATCGTTAGGTTGGTGCTCGTGTAGGGTGCTTGGTGTTGGGTGGAACCTGGTCTGAGTATGTCTGTGTGCCCGTTGAAGCTTGTTTCCCCTTGCCAGAGGACATGAGCTTTGAGGATGCTGCAGCACTTCCAATCAATTATCTCACTGCTTATTTTATGCTTTTCCACTGTGCTAATTTGGGTCGCAGGAAGAGCATCCTAATCCACATGGCAGCTGGTGGAGTGGTAAGATAACTGCTATAAAAATCAAGTGTAGAATGGGTCCAGAATTTAATACCACTGCAACACCCTCCCTGTTTTACTGTTCCACCCACTTTCATCCATGAATTCCAAGAATTCAATTGTAGCAACAGAAAGGCTTGTTATTAACAAACCACTTTCAAATTTGTGGAACACCCAGATGAAAGTGGGCGTGGCAGTAAAACGGAGTGGGTGGGGCAATGATACAAAATTTGGGGCCCATTCCACCCTTCAATAAGTTGCATAGGATTAACTGTTACAGAGAACATAATGAAGATATACTGAATGGATAAGATAAATGGATGGCTTCCAATTAATTATTCTTTTGTTTTGTGCTAATTAGCCTCACTAGACTGGTCAGCATGTGCAGAATTCAAAAGAATTTTTAATACAAATGAGGCTAGTGAGTCTAATTAGCATTTACATGTATAGGAAAGAATAATGAATAGGCCACCATTTATGCATTTAGTCTATTAGTCAACATATAATAATTACTTGAACTGCAGACAGAGAAGCACTTAAAGATGAAATATCATCGCAGTTATCCAATGCTACTTAGGCAGTAGAACGGGATTACCAGCTTATATGGCTTGATAGCTCAATTGGAGCAGTGCACTAGTATCGCAGGGGTCATGATCGACTTTGAAACCTGTTCAAGTTTTTTCATGGCATTTCTCTACTGCTTAATGTGACAATCTTCCATTGTAAAATAAGTTTTAACCTTTCAGATGCAGAATGGTGTTCCTGCTGTTAGTGGGAAACCACTAGGCTATGTGATTCGACAGTTGCCATAGTCAAGGGAGAACTTTTTTCTTTGAGCAGGGAATTAGTTCTGTACACAGTCAGGGAAATTTTACATTTCTACTTGAGAGTCACTGCGCGTAAAGTCATGCCAGGGACGTTTATTTTGTACACATACTTAGGTGTGCCAAAATTTCTCCTTAATCTCACAACTTGAGTTTGTAATTTTTGTTACAGGAAAGCTCCTCAAACAATATGGACTCTCGATCCACATGGCCTACTGGCCAGGTTACACATGCACGCATAAATTATCATGGCATGAAACTGATAATTTGCATATCTTACAATGTCAAACAGGTTTCTTTGGCTTCTGCCCTAGCATCTCTGTTTATCTATTAATTAATTATTGTGTGGGAGGCCTGAAGATAAGAGTTATTTCAGCACTCAGTAGCCTATATTACCTTAATTACCAACCTTAATGTGTCATCTGAGTACCATGTGATTAATTTCATGTCACAATTGCATTTTTTCATAACATACTTACTTCGGACAACTTTTTTAGGGTATTGCAGCTACTCAGTTGTGTAAGACAGTAGAGGGAGTTACAATGTTTGGTACTGCTTCAGCATCAAAGGTATATGCATAGCTATTTACATAAGCAGTAATAACAGTTGGCAGTGTTGGTCAGCAGTTATCTGTAACATTGTAAGTAGGAGACACGTTGTTGTAGTCAGCCATCCTGTATTTACAAGCTGCGAATAAAGGAAGTTCTGTTGCTAGTACTGGCCTCCAGACTGCAGTACCTTTCTGGAAATCAATAGTCTAATGACAGCTCTGATCTCCTTAGTATTCAACTCTATTTACTGACAATGTCTTGTGTGAATAATAATTACTGTTAAAATTTTCAAAGGTGGTATGAAGAGTACTGGTGACATAAGGCTAATGACCAAAAACGAGTCCTGCACGTACACACAAGCACCCACAATATAGATCCCACCAACAAGATTATTATGAGCTGTCCCAGACATTTGGTTTAGTAAAAAAAAACTAGCTAATCACCAAAGATGACTTTGCTTAATAGGAACTGTGGCTTAAATTTACGGCTTGAAAACTATCTATACGTCTAATACTTTTGAATAATTATTTCCATTCCAGCATGATACTATTACTGCAAATGGGATAACTCATCCCATTGACTACAGAACAGAGGACTATGTTCAAGCAGTAAAAAAGTAGGCTTATTTTACAGAATGTTTTGTACTCTTAGTTTTCACTCTTCCTGTGTCAGTGATCAGTGAGGTGTTGATATTTAATAACTAAAAGTATTTTTTCAGGGGCCAATTTCTGGTGGAAAGGTAGTATCTGGGTCACATACATTTCAAACTCGGACGATTTACAGAAAGGAAAGATGTGACTATACAAGATTAAAACTTGTTGTCCAGCTCAACTTAAACCTGGTGAAGAGAAAACTTTGGTGGGCTTGCAGTTTGAGATGATGTTACATAAAAGCCACTTGTTCTCCCTATGATGATGTTTTTTGGGGTTGTTTTTAATATAAATGCAACATATTCTCCAATTTTTCAGTCGGAACACAACTGTTTTTTTTTATGTCTGGTAGGCCTGTGGCATCTCATGTAAAAAGAATAAAATTAGTTTTAGAATACCAAGTGCTAGTTGTTGGAGTTCATCTACTCTGCAACTGTATTGAACTCACAATTTAACTAGAAATTTGCAGCATGTTCTCTCTGTGGGGAGTCAGGCTGACACTAGCCTCCAGTCCACACAGCCAAAGTATTCATTAGAAAATCCCCAAAATTTTATTCTGAACATGTAACATACTCAGTATGTGGATGATGCAGCACAACAACAGTAACATGCACTCCTCTTGGCTGGGCGAGAGAGTTCAACTTGAGTTGAAACCACTTTGGGAATGCAATTTCTTTGTCTGTTATTGGTGCACAAGAAAATTAAATTTCATTGAAAAAAAAAATCAAATGTAGAGTGTGGTGGTGTTAAAGTTTTTATCAACTCAGAGTCAGAAGATGAACAGAAATCTGTTGTTAAATTCCTGCTTTTGGGTTTCACTCACGTAACTGCCTCGATCATGCTCTGACATCTGGGATCAAAGCTTTATCATATGGGGTCACAAATTACACAGAGTTATTTCAGTCAAAATACAGTAAAGCTAAACATGACCAGCATTTTGCCATGAAAAAATTTGAAACACAGAAAGGTATGTTAATCCCATGCAATGCGTGCTTTAAATCTCTTTCCAGACTGACAGAATTGGTTAATTTAATTTGATCTTCGTACCTATATATGTTCGACATGGGTGTGATTCAGCTATTAATGCATTATTTTTTTCCCACATCATTTTTTTAGGATCTCCCCTGAAGGAGTAGATATTGTTCTTGACTCGCTTGGAGGTTCTGAAACAAAGAAAGGATACAATCTACTAAAATCCATGGGAATCATTGTCTACTTTGGTATATTAATGTCTATGAAGATGCAATCTGATAAAGTTTTGTCTAGAATTGTTTCTACTTTAATTCCTAAGTTCTGATTATTAAATCTTGTCCTTTACTGGATTAAGTCACTTTGATGAAACAGGATGTTTACTGATGAATGCAGCTGGTTAACTATAGAATTGACATGGCTTCTCCACACAGTATGTGGACATAGTTTGGGTCCCTACAAAATAGATTTGATAGTTTGGGGTCTGATACCATTTGTGGTACGACACACTACAGTGATGTAACTTAGATAATATACATACAACAATTTTCTTCAGTATCTATGTATGTATGTTAACTTTATTTTAACACAGTAAATTCATCAGTTATAAAATAGAATATATCTTATCATTTTTGTTGTGTTGCATAAGATGGCATTTCATCATGTTTCAAAGACGTCGAAAAATGCCAAGTGGAAGACTTGCCCTAAATTAAAATTCCAAATTAGTTCAAACCTTACACAGATGCATGCACACTGTACTCATTTTCTAGTTTTAAACAAAGGTCTGCTTTTAGTTGTTTTGTTTTGTTTTTAGTGGTTTGTTGGTTGCTTGGTTGCTTGGTTTTGTTCTTTTTGATTGAACAAGATAATATATAACTTAGTTGTTGTTGTTGTTGTTTTTTTTTTTTGACAAAATGAAAGTTATATAATGTATCATCCTGGCCTCTAATTTTTTCTCTAAACTAGCAAGTTCAAAGTCGAGTATCCTGGAAATGTGTATCTCTGTAAAACATTGAGGTGATTTGGAAAAAAGTTTATTTTGAGGCAAATTATCTACTTGGCATTGCTTTTTACTGCACTCTTTGATTATGTTTTGTTGTTGTTGTCAGGGTCTGCAAGCACATTCAGTGAATCGAAGGGGTTATTTTCTTCAACTAAGAATGTAAGCATTGATCTTGTATTTCATCAACGAAATACTTTAAAATCATCATTACCATGTTCTTGTCTTTGACGGTTTTTTATCTCTGGCTTGCACCAAACCTATATGTTCATAGGTGAAAGGTTGGTGACACTTAGGTTCAAAAGGAGCGTGCCCTCAACAGGGGTTTCGATGACCTTTGAAACAGCCATCCACAGTAGCCTATTGTAGGTGGCAGATTGACAAGTTTTTGACTGGATTATTACAGAAAAAACTAGCCAGCGATAAGAACCAAAGTAGGCAGTGGTTGCCACCAGTAACCAGCTTCTGTTGAAACCCCTACCTCAATGCAATCCACCTCATCAGAGCACTACCCCCAGTCCTTCCCCGTTCAACAAATTATTTGTCCTCATCCCCTCTCCACCCCCACAGTGGACTGACAACACAGGAAAGACAGAAGTGTAACGGATATGAAAGACAAGACAAAGAAGCTGTAATGTAGTCAGTCAATCAGAATTCAGGTCTGCAAATTGCCTGTCAATGACCAGTAAGGGACAAAAGAGATGAAAAGATGAAGAAAGTTCAGTTACGACTAAAGTAACTTTACATCAGTTCATGCGAAACAAGATTGTTTACAAATCACGTTTAACTTAAGTCTTTGTTCGTGTATCACATTTATTTTAAAAACCACTTTCATGCTCACGTGAAAATGGCCTTGGTACGGGCATTCACAAATCATGAATAAATAAAAAAACTTAAGTCATGTTTCGCAAAAAATTGCCCCAATCATGTTTCATGAGAAAAGTATGTGGGATGCTCTAAAATCGATATTCACAATATACATCTCCACGGTAGGTCAGTCAATAGTAACAATAATTATTATTATTGTTTTTGCTGGCAGTGGTTTCAAAGTGTGTCATTTAACCCAGGGCAGCTGTTCAAAGACAGCAAAACTGTGTGTGGATTTGATCTGAATCACATGCGAAAGTACCCTGAGATGAAGAAGGAGGCTATGAAAGACTTGATGCAACTGTACAGTGAAGGCAAGATCAAACCTCACATAGATCAGATATTTGCATTTGAAGAGGTTAGTCTTGCTTTTGAATCCATGCTATGGTTAACTTTGTGAAATCATTTGCAATTTCTGCAACAGCTTCTTCAGTTTGTCAGGAGTCATTACATTAGTACTTAGCTCTTGTTTTGCTAATTATATGTGAATGTTGTTGGAATTTAACATATACTTTGAACAACTATCTAACTTCTGTGTAGATGCCAGAAAAAGAAAAAGGCTGTGGGCTGCATAGGCACTTTAAGGATTTGACTAGAATGTCTTGAAAACAAGTGCAATTTTCAAATTTCAAACCAGTTGCATCCAACGAATTATAAGTTCAGGTTTTCCTCACAACATCTCGTAAAGAGGCACTGAAAAGACGGTTTGTTTAACTGTTGATTATACTAGGGGGGGCAAGGTCTGGAACCCAGAAGTGATGCTCCAGTAACGTGAAAAGCAAAAAGGGCATTATTGTGGTCAGCGGGATTCTTACTGAACACGTTTTAGTTTGGAAAATATATGATTGAGTGTTGAGTAAAACACTTTTTTGGGTAAGAAATTCAAACCTCTACTCAATTGTCGGAGAGGGCATCAATTGATTTTACTCATCATTAGATTTAATTTTCTTTTTGTTACAAATTGAACAAGTTGACAAAATGGTACCAAGTGACTTCATCCCTAACAAACCTATTAATGTTAAGCTCCAGGTTTTTGTTGTTGTTGTTGTTGTTGTTTTTTTTTGGGAGGGGGGGCTGACTCAGGGGAATGTGACATTTTCATGGAAGGTAGAGTCAAAATCCCCACCGTTGGGGCTTAACAGTGATGGCTGCGTTAAAATGGTAGCCTTAGCAGCTACGTACATGTAAAGAAGCGATAACCCTCTTTTTCACCAAGTGGTGAGAATTTCCACAGTCAATAGATCAACCAGTCCTTTATTTATCCCCAAAGTGCCTGGAAGCATTAGAACACTTGTTTAACAAAAAGTGCTTGATCAGGCAACTTCAGTGAAATTACTGAAAAAATAATTAATAGAATCAAAGTCTGAAAAGGGTATCTAATAGCAAAACTATGAGGCCTTAGGAAGGAACAGGCCAACCTCTTCAATGTAAGACTGATGGACTACTCTGCTTTACACGACAGGTGGGCAAGGCAATGAAAAGGATGCATGAACGAAAGAATGTTGGTAAAATTCTCTTGTCACCCATGAAGAAGCCAGAACCGGTTCCAGCAGTGGTTGAAGCTCCAGCAGCAGAGGCTCCCAAAGAAGGGGTATGTAAGCAAGCAAGTCATATGTCCACTGGAATATAGTTGTTTCTAAAATGTTCAAATAATTACGCGCACTATGATTGGTCGATTTGAGTGCATCACATCTCAACATATGCACGTGCCTTACGTCATGCGCATGCATTGTGGAAATATCATGCATGCCGGCTACGTCACAAGTGGGTGCGTGCAAATCTCTGGACACCAACAAGTGGTTTCACCTGTTTTGTTAGTTGCTATTTCATAAAAGGAATTTAAAAAATTGTTCCTCCTGCATTGTTGAGTTCTCCCGCGAGCTTATATAATTCAACAATGCACTTGGCGCGTTTTTTTTTCCTTTGATAAATCAGCAGTGTTCAATAAAACCAAGACCAGAGCAATTACAAATCAAATTACATTCTGAATTCTGAAGAAAACACGCCCTTCAGCCAACCACAAATCGAAGTAATTCACTTTTTGGTTTCAGCAGCCAATCAGAATGCAAAGCAACTAAAGGCAGCTGGCACTAAGTGCGGGAAGACGACAGTAATCAAGTCACAATTGGTTTTAGTTTTGCATCTGATTAGTTGAAACTTATGGGCAAGTTTTTTGATCTGAAATCATACAGCAAACCGAAGCCAAAGCAATATTGCTGCAAAATTACGTTTTATTGAAACTGCTCCACACACCAGGGCCGGGTTGTTCAAAGCTTGGTCAACGCTAACCCTGGGTTAAGTCCGATTAAAACCTATAGGTTGTCATGATATTTAACACGCATTAGCGCTAACCTTGCTTCGAGCAACTCGGCCCAGATGTATGCACAGGATACTGTTACTGTTACAGTCATGGGACAGTCAGAGAAAACAAGTTTATATCAAGGTAGAAACTCTGGGAATTACCCCATAATTATCTAAGACCGCATCCTTGACAGCAATGGCAGTTTGTTTGCAAAAATGTCCACAGCTTCTTCACATTTCTGCACTGGCTTTCATGGGACAAAAAGTGATCAGTGAGAACTAGTTTGTGTTCAGTGAAAAGTGAGGAAGACATAAGGGAATCCTTTTTTCATTCAACATTGACTTGTAGGACCGATTTGACGTAGTTTCAGTATTTTCTGGATATACATACTACAGATTTGTACCTAGGTGTTTGGACTAGTCTTCACGCACATAGACCCTATTCATAAATAGGGGCCAATAAATTATTTGCTTTCCTTTTGTCAGAACTGGCCAGCCTGACCAGTCAGTTTGCAAAGAAAATGCAACATTTTGAACGAACACCAGCATGATAATCCCTCGCATTCTTCTGGAGGAATATTTCTATATATCATCCTTGAAGTGTGTTCATTTGAAGGCGTTGTAGAGTTAGTGCTTCCAAATACCCGGTCTGGCCAAGCAGTTCTGTCAAATGGAAAGGGTCCTTAGTGTTAATTAGCCCAACTATCCTTGTTAACTAGAACAAAATTTAAAAAAAAACGTTTGCTCTGTAATGGGGCTTGTTGGACTAATTGGCACAGAGAAAAAAGAATAATTTATAGCGCCATGGTATTGATCTTTAAAGCTGATTCCAAAAGTTTTTATCTTTTCAGTTTTATTGCATTGACTTTAAAGCTAAGAAATACTGTGAGATGTGAAGAATGTTTGAAGAAAGGTTGCACGTCTCTTTGCATGGAAAACACTGGTCATGAGCACACCATGGCTTCCTTTCAGTTTCAGTCACAACCCTTTAATGACAACCCTGCATTCTTGGTGTGGTTGGCAAGATTTTGTGAATTAATATTTGCAGGAGGCAGAAGCAAAAGAAGAGGGAAAAGAAACAACAGAGGAAGCAAAAGGTGAAAACGAACAAGAAGACAAGAAAGAGGAAGCTAAAGAGGAGGCCAAAGAAGAGGACAAAACAGAACCAGAAGAAGAGAAGAAAGAAGAAGCCAAACCTGAAGAAGGCAAAACAGAAGAAGCTGCTTCTTAGAACTGGTTGGTTGTGTTTGTGCAGCTAAAAAGCTTTGGAAAGATTCCTAAAAAAACTCACTTAAAACAGATTTTATTTCAACATGATTATGCTCTGGTCTCGTGCCATAAACAGAAACCACATGAAGTCATTGACTATCTGATTATTTTTTCCTCTCTCTGCAGGCCTTAAAAGTTACACAAGACAAAGTGATCAAAATCCTTACTGCAACTGCAAAGAGCAAATGTGGTATCTTTATGGCACATTGCTAGCTTGCTTTTGGTTTTGCCTTTGAACAATTAATACTCAGTTATTTCTTTTACTTGAATTGTTCAAGTGCATCCCTGCGCCACACCTCGTATATATTTTTTTGCACACAGGATGTGGCTTCCATTTACTTTGATGAGGTGGGTTGGTTTTCATTAACACAAAAAGAAAACTCCGGTTATGGTAGCATTGGTGAATTTCATTCTTTAGGAAGAGTCTGCTTTTTACATTTTTCTGTCATTTAATGCAAGCCGGTTGCATTGCATGATGAATCTCTGAATGGGTGACTTCGTGTTAATGGGAGTTCTTGCATCTCTTTGAATGAACTAAACCTGCAATCAAAGTACTAATAATTCAAAAGCCAAAGACTAACA
>BLFK01000291.1:954773-964773 GCA_014634185.1 Astreopora myriophthalma
TTATATAACTCAACAATGCACTTGGCGCGTTTTTTTTTTTCCTTTGATAAATCAGCAGTGTTCAATAAAACCAAGACCAGAGCAATTACAAATCAAATTACATTCTGAATTCTGAAGAAAACACGCCCTTCGGCCAACCACAAATCGAAGTAATTCACTTTTTGGTTTCAGCAGCCAATCAGAATGCAAAGCAACTAAAGGCAGCTGGCACTAAGTGCAGGAAGACGACAGTAATCAAGTCACAATTGGTTTTAGTTTTGCATCTGATTAGTTGAAACTTATGGGCAAGTTTTTTGATCTGAAATCATACAGCAAACCGAAGCCAAAGCAATATTGCTGCAAAATTACGTTTTATTGAAACTGCTCCACACACCAGGGCCGGGTTGTTCAAAGCTTGGTCAGCGCTAACCCTGGGTTAAGTCCGATTAAAACCTATAGGTTGTCATGATATTTAACACGGATTAGCGCTAACCTTGCTTCGAGCAACTCGGCCCAGATGTATGCACAGGGTACTGTTACTGTTACAGTCATGGGACAGTCAGAGAAAACAAGTTTATATCAAGGTAGAAACTCTGGGAATTACCCCATAATTATCTAAGACCGCATCCTTGACAGCAATGGCAGTTTGTTTGCAAAAATGTCCGCAGCTTCTTCGCATTTCTGCACTGGCTTTCATGGGACAAAAAGTGGTCAGTGCCGGAGAACTAGTTTTTGTTCAGTGAAAAGGGAACCCTTTTCTTCATTCAACATTGACTTGTAGGACCGATTTGAAGTAGTTTCAGTATTTTTTGGATATATATACTACAGATTTGTACCTAGGTGTTTGGACTAGTCTTCACGCACATAGACCCTATTCATAAATGGGGGCCAATAAATTATTTGCTTTCCTTTTGTCAGAATGGGTCAGCCTGACCAGTCAGTTTGCAAAGAAAATGCAACATTTTGAACGAACACTTGCATGATAATCCCTCGCGTTCTTCTGGAGGGGTATTTCTAAATATCATCCTTGAAGTGTGTTCATTTGAAGGCGTTGTAGAGTTAGTGCTTCCAAATACCCGGTCTGGCCAAGCAGTTCTGTCAAATGGAAAGGGTCCTTAGTGTTAATTAGCCCAACTATCTTTGTTAACTAGAACAAAATTTAAAAAAAACGTTTGCTCTGTAATGGGGCTTGTTGGACTAATTGACACAGAGAAAAAAGAATTTATAGCGCCATAGTATTGATCTTTAAAGCTACGAAATACTGTGAGATGTGAAGAATGTTTGAAAAAAGGTTGCACGTAGCTTTGTGCACATTGAAAACACTGGTCATGAGCACACCATGGCTTCCTTTCAGTTTCAGTCACAACCCTTTAATGACAACCCTGCATTCTTGGTGTGGTTGGCAAGATTTTGTGAATTCATATTTGCAGGAGGCAGAAGCAAAAGAAGAGGGAAAAGAAGCAACAGAGGGAGCAAAAGGTGAAAACGAACAAGAAGACAAGAAAGAGGAAGCTAAAGAGGAGGCCAAAGAAGAGGACAAAACAGAACCAGAAGAAGAGAAGAAAGAAGAAGCCAAACCTGAAGAAGGCAAAACAGAAGAAGCTGCTTCTTAGAACTGGTTGGTCGTGTTTGTGCAGCTAAAAAGCTTTGGAAAGATTCCTAAAAAAAACTCACTTAAAACAGATTTTATTTCAACATGATTATGCTCTGGTCTCGTGCCATAAACAGAAACCACATGAAGTCATTGGCTATCTGATTATTTTTTCCTCTCTCTCTCTGCAGGCCCTAAAAGTTACACAAGACAAAGTGATCAAAATCCTTACTGCAACTGCAAAGAGCAAATGTGGTATCTTTATGGCACACTGCTAGCTTGTTTTTGGTTTTGCCTTTGAACAATTAATACTCAGTTATTTCTTTTACTTGAATTGTTCAAGTGCATCCCTGCGCCACACGTCGTATATATTTTTTTGCACACAGGATGTGGCTTCCATTTACTTTGATGAGGTGGGTTGGTTTTCATTAACACAAAAAGAAAACTCCGGTTATGGTAGCATTGGTGAATTTCATTCTTTAGGAAGAGTCTGCTTTTTACATTTTTCTGTCATTTAATGCAAGCCGGTTGCATTGCATGATGAATCTCTGAATGGGTGACTTCGTGTTAATGGGAGTTCTTGCATCTCTTTGAATGAACTAAACCTGCAATCAAAGTACTAATAATTCAAAAGCCAAAGACTAACATAGAAAATTCTACATACCACGACAGAAACTTTGGATTACGAGATTGCCAAGGCAGCTTTGTGTTATTTCTCGCTATGAAGTCACCATACTTCTCTTTTCTTGGGTGGCCATTTTGAGACCCGAGGGACTGAAAACTTTGGTGTTTCGTTCCTAAACTTATCAACTCGAGGGTCGGAGGACAAAATATGTTGTTTCTGGCCAACATGGCCGCAGCGTGAAAAAAAAAAAAAAAGAAAAAAAGTATATTGCCACGGAATCCTGACGCTCTCGTAACCGACGATGTTTTTCAGGGGACCGCTTGTTACATGGGAGGAGACGGAGTGTCCACCTTTCCCAAGCCCTCCCCCTATCAAAGTGTCATTTACCACGGGTCCATCTCATCCTTTACCCCACCCCCTCTGAAGTCCTCACGCCCTCCACCACAGAAGTAAATGGTTAGCCATAAATTATATATCAAGTCGGAAGTTGATTTAGTCTCGATAAAGTATGCTTGAATCGAACTTCTTTGCTTGCAATATATTATAAAACGTTATTTGATTAATTAAATGAATTGCAATATCACCAGAGATTAACCCCTTTTGCAACAATGGGAGTGCGGCAATATGCCCGTCGTTCTCAGAAATCTGCTCAAGGGCTGTGAAATATTGGCAGACTAGCATAACAGGAGTCTTTACTGCATAATCTTATTTCAAAAATAATTGTATTCAGATGTTTTTTATCTTAGATCTGGGGAAGAAATCATTAATATAAATCCTCCGTGGTAAATATTATAAATTGAATCACATAAAACTAATTTTGAGGAACAAGTATTTTTTTTGCTATCATAGAAGGCATTGCTCTGCTGATGAAAATTATATTATGAAGGTATATATTGCCTGTTTCATGAAGGAAGTTAATAAAGGAATCGATCTATCCAACGAGGTTGTGGTAAGGTTTCCCTTCGTTGTATTCGTAGTGGGTACCATTGCAGTGGTCCGCGAGTGGAAGGAGTGCGTCTTTTCGAGTGTCTTGGTTTTTCTCCCTGTGAGTGTTCGCCTTTTAGGGATAGGGAGGGGCTAACTTTCGTTACTGTGAACGCAAACCTTGCATTGAAACCGAGAAGTTTAAATGACACCATAGTTTACTGGAAGATAGTCGTCTTAAGGTTAGATAAATTTAACTTTTCCTTTAACAACCACAGAACGTCAACGCATAACATTTAATTTCGTGTTTTTCATGCCCTCAGTCGTCACAGGCTACTTTTGTTTTTGAATGGAAGACAACCATGAAATGTCCATATCTAGAACTTCATTTCAAGCATTCAAAGTTTGCTTAAATATCTTGTCGTGGTGGCACAACTTGTCCTCGAAATTACGCATAAGATCGAAAGATACGAAAAACTCTTTGCAAGAATTGTTTCTGGTCGCGATTTTGGGGTGTAAAAGTTGCTCATTTCGCGTGAAGCGTCGGCGATAAATTTGCGTGCGTTTTCTTCACTTTTTATGCACCTATCAATGGTTTGCCCCAGGATGGTGGGGGGGGGGGCAACCCACGGGAATTAGACTTCCTTAAGCGCACAGGGGTGGGGATTTTGACATTCACAACGGTCCCCAGGGTGGGAAATTTGACTCGACCGCCATCTTGAAAAATTGAGAGGACCTGGGAATGAGTGATTGAGCGAGTTTCCCGCGTCCAAGGATGGCGGAACGAAAGGTAAGGAGTATCGCGTTCTTTTTTTAAGCAAAAATGTTTTATTTTATGCCCATCAGTGCTCTATCTTTAAATTGCTAATAACATAAGGTATTTTTTCGTTCAGCTTTGAGAAGAAATATTCGTACAAAAGCTGATTTACAACAAAATTTATAACTTCCTACGCCTTCACTAGATGCCGCCCTACCACAAGTTTTCGATGTATTCTCCGTGTCTATAGATTTGCTACTATACTCCAACTGTCAAATTGTGTGAAATTGCTAACCAAACCTGAACCAGAAATTATGATAAATACCTAGAATATGCCTTCTTCTTTTGGGGAAATTTACAAACTTGGTGGGGACCATTTGCCAACAAGTACAATTACTCTGAAGGAGTCCGGCAATAAACTTGTTGTGAGTGCCTATCATTTCTTTAACTTAATAATTTTGCAAGGTGTGTGGTCCCCAGGGGTGGGAATTTTACTCATTATGGAGACCCAAGGGTGGGGAAATTGAGATTTGAAACCCTGAAAATGTCAAAATTCCCGTGGGTTCCCCCCCTTCCCCCCCCCCCCATCCTGGGGCAAACCATTGATAGGTGCATTACGCTCGGCCGGAACAATAACGGAATTGCTTCTACCGTTACTAAAGGTACATTCTTTCGGAAATATTCTATTTATTCCTATGCCGATTTAAGAATACACGGTACTCTCTTCATTCCGTTCATTCCGCTGTCGGGGAGCACAAGAAAGTAAAACTCGATGCTATTCCGTTCGTACCTAAAACGGAATAGGTCCCCAAAGACCAGCCACTTTGACGTTGCGCGGGGGACCGGGTAGAGATAGAGGTTGAATTTTTTTGCTGAACTGTTTTCCTTCTGCGAGTTCGAGTTTTCTATGAGTAGTCGCAAAGAAATGCGCCATAAATCTTGGGGTGCGTTCGACTGGAAAATCTGGATTTCGATCTTGAAATACGGATTTTCGGATTTCCAGTCAAACGCAAAGTCCGATTCCTTCTTCGACGTGGCTTTCAATTAACAAAATCTGCGGCAATTTGGTGTTCGACTGGGAAATCCAAAGATTCAGATCTTGAGATCTAAATTGGAGGGCATCTTTATGTACGCACGAGGGCTGGTGTCCTTCGAGCCACCGTACAGACGAGGCAAAGGTCAGACCGTCGATCAGTTAGCTCAGTTGACAGAGCACTGGACTCCCGTGCGGGAGGTGGTGGATTCAAAAGCCCGGCTAGACTAACACTCAAGGTCTTTAAGTAACTGAGGAGGAAGTGCTGCCTTTGTAATGACATCTGCAAATGGTCAGACATTCTAGTCTTCTCTAATAAGGACGTTAAACAGTAGGTCCCGTTTCACAGCACCTGTGTGGGACGTTAAAGATCCCACGCACTGTTCGAAAAGAGTAGGGCATGGTGTTCCCGATGTGGTGGTCTGTCACTCTGTGACTCTGTTATTATTATTATTATTATTATTATTATTATTAGAATTATTATTATTATATTGTGCTCGAAAATTCGAGGATTATACGCCTTATTCCAAAATGGCTGCTATTTTAATATTCTTTTGTTTTTATTCAAATCAGCCCTTTTAGCCTCGTTCAAGGTAACATAATCTTTTGAATTTTGGGCTTAAAGACGAGGCAACAAGGGCTAATTTGAATAAAAACAAAAGAGTATTAAATTGGCGGCCATTTTGGAATAAAGCGTCTCCCGTGAAAATATATCATTATGACGAAAACTGTTCGCATCAGCTAATTACAGTCCCCGATTATAGTTGGATTATAATTACTCCCAAAAACCTCAAGGGGGTTGTTTCCATCTTACTTCGGAGCTATTAAGTCTACAAATACCTATTTTACCTTCAAATACCGTACCAGTGCGTAAAGATATTCTTCTGGCCCGTGTTGCTCGAAGCATGGTTAGCGCTAACCAGGGTAAATACCCAAGAAACCTATAAGTTTTGATACCTCTTAACCATAGGTTAGCGCTAACCGGGCTTCGAGCAACCGGCCCCAGCTGTATGGCATCGTTCCCCAAATCACGAATAGTGATGTCATATTTATCTTTCCCTTATCGTTCCCTCGCTACCAGATGTACACTTGGTTAATTGCGTGAATCGAGTCTTACGTTTTTCAGATGATGTTACGGCGGCCATATTGGTGTACCAAAACAAAGAAACGGCGGCCACGTTGGTGTGCCTAAACAATCTTCGGGGGAATTGAACCCCATTTTTATGCAAACATTTCCCTGTGTTTCAGTAAATTAATATGGCCACTGGTCACCTGAGTGAAAACGCTCTGTAAGCGAATTTCGTGTTCTTCAGCTGTTTAGCGTGTCTTTGTTCACAGGTTTCGTAGAATTCCTCGCTGCGTTGTCAGATAGTTTCGGAATGTGTTGATTATAACGTTCCTTGCCCACACTTACGATGTCAAAAACCCTCACACCAACCAAACACAGAATTGACTTTTCTCAAACGTTTAATTTGAGGAGAGAAGGGCATCTGCAGTGAACCTGGACTTCGTTTTCATGCATATTAACTTTGGTCATCTTTTGCTAATTTCGGGCTAAATGGTATGGTTAACCCCTAAGCAAAATGGCCGAAAATAGCCAATTTCACTACCTTTGTGTTTATGGCTAAGACTTTGCCCCTAACGCTCCCAGAGATTCTTTTCTTGGTGTGAATTAAACTAGAGGCCTTAATCGTTTGAGGAAAGTCCATTAGAGGGCTATTAGACCTTGTTTTCATGGATTTTTACACTCTTTAACTTAACTTAAAGAGTTCGTAGGAATGAGGCACTTCGTCGCAATTTTTAGAACTTCCTGCCGGCCATTTAGCCGCCGCGGAGGAATATAAGCCAACCCTCCTTGTTGTGCACAAAGTGCGTAGAATAAAAGGTTTGCTCCTTTAAGTATGAGTAGGATTTGAAACGTGCACTTTTAGCAGCCAAAAACAAACAAAAAAAGAAATTAAAACCAAGGCCATTTCCAATATCGCGAGCTGAGCTCTTCGCTTGCAATAAGTCAATCCAACAACCTAGGTTTTGTCGGCATCAATCAATCAATCAATCAATCAATCAATCACGGATATGTGTTTGACACAAGCTTTCCCCCTGCCAAACAAGCAATTTAGTATGAAGCAAATGCTCAAGCTTCGTCGCTTCTTGGGGTCGCTCAAAAGGTCATTTTGCCCAAAACGGTTGCGGAACAAGAAGATCTAGTCGATAAAGCTGTTCCCATCCGTCACAAAGTATAAGAATATATGGGCTGTTCAAGTGCCTGTATTGGATTGGTTTTGGTTTTTACAGTTTTTGCACAGAAGTGCAAGGTGATATACGAACGGGACCCTAAGTCCCATGCGAGGTATATCACCTTCCCTGTACCCGCCCATACACTAACAAAGGACAGCCACAACATCGGGAACTTCATCCCCTACTCATTTCGAATAGTGCGTGGGTTTACTCCCTGCAATCTGTTCACTCCCTGCAACCACTGTAAGCGTTTATTCTACGGTGTGACAGTATATTCGCTCGAGAAAAAAAAACAAGCAATTTTAAATATTGCTGATGGAAAACGGCCGCGGTCTCCAGAATTCAATTAACACAATGCTAACCAGTTTAATCAGGCCTTAGGCCTAATCACTGCGCTGCAGTCATATCGTATGACAGACGCTAATAAATATTTAATTGTACTATTGCTCGGTAACTTCTCGGGATTCTCGTGATCAGAACGGAAGCTCCGCGTTCAAATCCAGTCCAAAGGATTTATATGGAGATTTTCTTTCTTATTCGATCTGTTCCGATAAGTCCTGGGACACAGTGTTATACATTAACGATGATCGTAAATTCAGTGCAAAATACGAATTAACGATAGCGAGATAATCGTTAATGTAGACAAGCGATCATATTAGTTGCTTGACACAGAAAACACAAGAAAATCCAGCCTCATCCTCAGGCTCCCTCCCTCCTTTTCTCTCCCTCTCTCTCTCTCTCTTTCTCTCTCTTTTTTCCTCCCCTGTCGTCTCGCTCCAGGGGTCGGGAAGAGGAGAGAGCCTGGGAACGAGGGTGAAGAAAATCACCGTCATGTGGCTAGTAGTGCTCGATTTTTGTCCAAGGGATCAAAATTGGTCATAATTATGCTTGTTTTTTTAACTGAATTATGCTACTTATTATTAAGGATGCTTTTCAAAAAAGAAACAAAAACAACAACAACAACAACAACAAAAACACAATACAAATCCAAAATTATATATTCATTGTTAATAGAGTATTTCTTTATCTTGAGGGACACACTCGCTCTGATAAATTTAAAACACAATTTACTGCGGACTGAGACTGCACTTCATTCCAGACAAGTTGCTCGACTCCATTTTTATTGCACGTTGAAGGGTGAACTCGGACCGAAGCAATCTTTACTTCGGGTGCGCCCAATCCACAACACGACGACGGACGCAGTGAGTGACTGAACTTGGACAGACCTTGAAAATAATCAGTCTTAGAGACCAGGCGAGTCGTGACGTTGGTAATGTTCTCTTCAGCTAAAAGAAAAAATTCAGCTAAAAAAAATGCCGATCATGCTGGCAATGCTGCTTAATTATTCAGAAAGTGCAAAACTTGTGCTCGTTCCTCCAAATTATGCTAATAATTATGCTAATAATTATGCCACAAAAATTGATAAGGGCCTAAACACGAGAAGCAGCATACATGGGGAAGGCACCATTTGCAACTTACGAGCAGAGGTCTGCGCCGCTCCCCAGTTTCGCCCATTACATGCATTGATTTACGAACAAGGACCAGCGTCGAAATGATTGACAAATTTTCTGATTGATTGGTATGCCGGATTTAACTAATATAAACGAGTGCATTGTTTACTAGTTTGAGATAATGGAGACAGGTTTGATTTTGTGGCAAGGGTAAGCATGTTGATCAGGCCTCGGTTTTTTAAAAGGTGGAAAGCGCTATCCATCGAATAAATCACTGTCCAGGGGATAAGTGCTAGCAAAACCGATTGAGTTATCCAATGGATAGTGATTTAACCAGTGGATAGCGCTATCCACCCTTCGAACAACCGAGGCCAGGTAAGGTGTCATTATTTAATTGAGACCGTTTTGGCCTAATGTTACACCCGGGACGAAAGAGACAATGCCTGCGACCAATGACCTTTGTACTAGGGTCGCTTTCTATTTCGCGTTACTTCATCGTAAACAAAACGATACTTTCAGTCTTACATATTCGAAATCAGGAAAGTACCTTGCCAGAAGCACACCTGCATGGCTAAGATACAAAAGCCCAGTTCATATATATATAGGGTTCATGTTATGGGGACTATTCCGAAAAAAGAATAGACGGAATGGTCGGTTTACGCGTTTTCTGGGGGACTTACTCCGTTTTCGGAATGAACGGAATAGTACTCCGTTCATTCTGCTCTCGATAGGAGAATGAACGGAACAAACAGAATACGGTTTACTCCGAATACACAGAATACGTGTTTTTTGGGGATTATCTTGGCACCCAAATCGTGCGCGGCCGCCAAATGTCACTCTTAGTCGTGTCCAGACTATTCCGAGCGTTAGTTTTCAGGCCACCTCTGCAAGAACAATTTTCGGAATACTTGTTTTTTTTTTTTTTTGGAAAACCTTATTCCTGTTATTCCGTTAATCCTAAACCGGAATAGGAGTAGACAGAATAGTCCCAAAAAAATGCACCCATAGACAAAACTAGGGGCCCATATGGGTGGTGACCCAGCTTCGTTCTGGTTAGCTTCCTGATATATTTTCATGCGCTGCAGCACTAATTTGTGCTATTAGAACATCGACTATATTCAGTAAAGGAAAAGTTCAAAAAAATCTTTGATCGCGCAGAAGTGAAACCAAAAAGAGTGTTAAAACCAAGAAGCCAGAAGAGTGTCAAAAGCAATTCCATCGGCGGAACAAGCAGTCACAGGCCCCCTTGGGTTGCACAGGACAACTATCCCGACGGAATTTTCATCATGTGCATTGTCGGAGATTCGCGTTCGATATAAAAGTCCGATCGGTTGATTAAAGTTTGCGGATTCATCAAAGATTAATATAACAGTGAACGGAAGAAAAAGGTAAGCTGATCGAG
>BLFK01000291.1:969773-1009990 GCA_014634185.1 Astreopora myriophthalma
CTATGCACCAGAATTTAGCACCGTCAGGGTACAATTCACAACAATATCAAAATCCACAGTTTTCTGCCTTTAATGGAGGGATGCAAAGTGGAGTAGACAGCAAGGATATGTATTCTTCTGGAAACCAGCAAAATATGTCAAGTCCTCAACGGCCTGGATACACACTCACAAATTTACAGATTTCAGATCCCCAACAATTGATGCAGGTTAAGACATCAGCACTCCTCCTTCAAATGCAGCGAATTCAGCAGCAGATTCAGCAAATGCGGGAAATGGGACAGCCTGCTCAAATGCAGCAATTGCAATTCCAATTTCAGCGGCTTTACCAACTTTATGTTATACAACAACAGAGACAAGTGCAACCAAAGTTTCAACAGCAGAATTTTGACCAGTTAAGATTTCTGCAACAACAGAGGCAACAAGATAAAGCTAATAGAATTGCAGTGGAAGCTATGGCAAAAGCAGCATTACACAATGCTGATGGGTTGCCCCAGATGCCTGGTTTTCCGCCAATGGCATCAGGTCAGCATGTGATGGGGAATCCTCCGGGAGTGAATACTGGAATGGTAGATTTATCCAGACACCCTAAGCCAGCTGACCCAATTAATTTGGGGCCATCAATTGTTTCTAAACCAGCACCAGTGCGCAGCATACATACTTCAAGGTACCTTCTTTGAAAATCCTATATTTGTTTTATATTTTGGGGATGTTATTTCCTTGGTACCAACACATAATTATAAGTGTGTGTAAGAATTCACTGTTTAACTGTATAGAATTAAATAGAAAAGGAAATGTTTTGATGGATCAAGAAAGAAAATTAATTTAGGATATCTGCATGTTTGGTACAATGCTGTACATGGTGACGAGGAAGTTGCACCATTTGGAATGTAACATCAATCCCTTGGTGCTTAAAAAAACTACTTGATAGTGAACAAAGGTTAGCCTTAATACATGTGGCTATTATCAGAGTTTGCTACTACAATTCCCTGTAGTTTTGCAGTGTGTTTGTGTGTTTTCTGTAACAAAATGTGCATTATTTATTCTTGTAGACCTCCAGCCACGGTCTTGGCAAAACCAGCACCTGTTCGGAACAGAAAAGATTCATCTGATGCTGAACCTTCACCACCAAATTCACCTAGCTATTTTGAAGAGGACATGGGTGATCATGTGTCCAGTATCACTGTAAGTTTTAATTGTGTTCAATTAAAATTTAAACTTATGGTAAGCACTCATGCTTTCTTCACTGGAGAGCATGCCACCCTTGTCAATCAAATTGGCAACAAACTGCGATCAATTGATTATTCACAGCTTTTGTTTTCATCCTTTTTTGTTAGGATTTATCTTCTTGAACGAAGAAGTAGAATGTAGTTGACTTACTGTCTTAATAAATTATTTTCAGCGCCGATCTCTCAGAGAGCGTAAAAAAAGGACGTACAAGGATGACTTTGACTACAATCTGTCTGATGAGGATGGAGAGAAAGAGCACGTTGAAGGTGCTGTAGCAGCAACTTACACGGGTGATGGTGCTGCTAAAGGCTATGTTCCTGTGGGACCTGAAGTTGAGGAAACAACGACAGTTGAAAAGATTCTAGCCATGAGGACAAAACAGGTAAAAGTACTCGTAGTTTTAGACAGTGAAGCTTGGAAGCATTCATTATGTAGACTGTCACATGAGATGTACACTACCAGTAGAATTGTAAAGGCATTAGTACATGTCCTATTGATTTTGTCAAAAATGCTGCTTTTATTGTATTTGACCCAAGTTTCTTACTGTTAAGACATCCTTTCTTGTCTACTCAGCAGTATATTAACTTGTTAGTACATTTTATCCAGCAATCAATGTCTGCAGTTGTGAACTGCTTTATTCAATATTTGTTGCAGGATCAACAAGTGGGAAGCTTTGAGGAGTTCTTTGTCAAATTTAAGAATTAGTGAGTTTGATTTGGGTCTTTAATGAGAAATTTTGATGACACTTTTGTGGAGTAAAAACTGCCCCTGACCTTTGTGTGTTGCCATCTTCTAGTTCCTATCTTCATTGTGAATGGGCCACAGCTGAGAAGCTAGCAAGGGGTGATAAGAGAATACACATGAAAATTAAGCGATACCGAGCAAAACAGCAAACTACAATGTCTTTCTTCAGCGAGGTTTGTATGTTGTCCTGTATTGTTTGAGTTAATGTGAATTTCTGGAAGTGACAAGTTCTCATAATGGCCGTATATTTTTCTTGATAGCTGGATGAAGAACCCTTTAATCCTGATTATGTTGAAGTCGACCGGGTGTTGGATATGTCTACAGGAGTTGATCAAAACAGTGGAGAGGTGAAAAAAAAAAACAAAAAAAAAACAGGGGCATTAAATTTACATTTTTCTATATCAGAACCAAGTGCACTTTAATTTAAATCTTATCTAAATTATGTACCAATGTCAGTGTTTGCTATAAAAATGTGTTTTGCCAACTGTGGGGGTGCTTTTATAATCAGATTGGTGGATGGTTAGTGTCTTTGGATTGCAAGAACAAGCATCCTAGCATTTTATTTTAATAATTTGTCATGGTATACAGGCAAGCAGTTTCTAATTAGGGACTATCAGTCTGCATGACAAGTATGTGGTTTTTGTGGGTTGTCATATTAACAACTTTCTTTAGCTGCAGGGGATGATTATATTAGGGTTTTAAAGGTGTTATTGTTTACACTTGAGATATGAGTATGTTTTTCGGTCAGTTTTTAATTTGCAGTTGAAACAGAAAACTGTTCGCTTTTGGTTGATGGTGAAAACATGTCTGGCCTTTATTGTTTACATCTCACCAAAGGGTGAAATTTCCACTTATCATATAGAAGTGTTGATGGTGACCATAAAAACGTTACTGATATTCATTGTCAGTACCTGTGAGATATTGATATCTGTGGTGAAGAGGTCACATACTGGCTTATGATAATGAGATAAAATAAAGGCCTCCTTTGTTGTAATCGCACTAAAAAGGCAAATAAATGTTTCTTCATTGAAGGTACTAATCTTCTTGTAAAAACTGTTACCAGGGGTGTTTGTCTTTGTGCAATTTGCCGTCACTTTGTTATAATTAAATCACCCTGGTTATGTTCATTGTTTGCTTGATACAGACATGTCTAGAAGCAAAGTGATAAGTCATAAGACTGTTGGTTAAGATATACGATATGTATAACAAAATCCATGCTATTCATTTTATTGTTGCCAGTTTCGAAAATTACCGTTAGACTTGAACATTGTGAAAGAGGGAAGGAAAAGTAGAACCATATATTTGTGTTCATGTATTGAGAGCAATTTTAGATAAGAATCTTGCGGGCTTGAGTGACTTTTCAGATAATTTGTTCTATGGCTTTTCGTTAAACCAGACTGTGCCAGTCTTGTCTGAGAATTATGCAAATTACGTTCAAGGTTCCGCTTTTAGTTTGAGGATGAATAATTAATTTTGAACAGCTATTCTTGCTTGAATGAAATCGTTTCACATATCCTTCACCTTTTTTCTTGCTTCTCAAGGTCAAGGCAAACTCTTTCATTTCAAGTTCAGAGGATGTCAAGATTATAGGTCATTCTTGGAATTAAATTGTAGATGGTCGCACACGGTTTGCTCTGATTGCCGATATTTTGGTTGTTTGGATGAAAAAGTGTGTGAGGTTGATGTAGTTTCATAACATAAAATGTGATTATTTTAAGGGTAAGACTAAAGGAGCTGTAGTATCTCACTTTACCTTGCGCTGAATCACTGAAATTCTTGATCGAGCTCTCACAAGAAAAAGTAAACACTTCTCAGTTCATAAAAATCACAAGGATCACATGCCAAGTAATGATGCTCTAAAAGTGTGGAACTGCCATGCATTTGCCGGTGTTGTTTGCTTGCTGTTGGTTTCTTCATTACTGGGGAAAACTTGTCAATAAGTAGTGTTTCCTGAAAATTTTGTGAGTTTCTCAGTTTCCTTTTTAATATCAGAACCTTTGTTGGCTGTCTGTTTCGATTGCTATCCAAGCATCATTTGTTTGCTATAGAATTACTGTTTAGCGACGTGTCAAGAATTGCCACAGAACCACTCACTTCCTGCAGCTGTTGGAAGTGTGATGTCAGTCCTTTTTGGTTGTGTGTGTTGTCTGCCCAGTATGTAGCTTTGCTGAATCACCAGTTGGTGAATAAAGAAATTTTCTTGTGGCCTTATTATGTCTGGCTTGCATGGGGGCATCCTTGAAGGAGATAAACCTTTGTTTGAGAGAAATTGATACTAATTCAGTAGTAATCAGTATCGATTAGTTCAGTGATAATTTACCGCAGAAAGCTATCAAAGGAAGGCAGCTCGATGTGTGAGATGGTTGGAGTTTTTAAATTCTGTTTCCAAGGTCAAATCTGAGTCTGCTGATGGTGTCATGATGGTTAACTTTGTGCTTAAAGATAAGAATCGGAAACGGATTGTTTGTTTTAGCAATAAAGGTGGATCAGTTTGGAGATATAACCTAATTATTCATTAGTTGTATTAAAAGAATTCACACTTTCATGGATCGTGGCTTCTGTGTGTAAACATGTAATTTTGCTGTTGACTGCAGTCTACATCGTTTGAACACTAATCCTTTGTGCTGCAGTAATACATTTGCCAAACAGAGTTTTGCCTTTCAGTTTCAATTAGATGCTTCTTTATTTTCAGACTAAAATTTCTGCATGAAAACATTTTTCAAGAATGAAATGATTATGAAGTGCGGTTTAGAAATCAACTGAAGAAATGATCCTCACACTTTCTGGACAATTTAAGCAATTGTTTCTTATATGCACTTGAAAAATTCAAGTGACTCCAAGGGGATTCGAACCCATGACCTCTGTGATGCCATGCAGTGCTCTTACCAACTGAGCTATGAAGCCACACAGTTGAGAGCAGGTCAATTTGTTGGGCTCATGGGTGTTTTCCCGTGAAAGGAATGATGAGTGAAATGATTGTGAAGTGCGGTTTAGAAGTCAACTGAAGAAATGATCCTCACACTTTCTGGACAATTTAAGCAATTGTCTCTTATATTCACTTGAAAAAAAAAAAAAAAACATTTTCAACACACTTTTTTACAATTTCCTTGATTAACTCATAATTGAGGGTTAATGTTAATTGGCTTTAAGGCAACTGGACCTGAATTTTCTGTTTTCTGTAATACTAGTCTTAGTCTGAGCGGTGAGTTGCATTGCTCCATTTTCGTGCCTGAGATCTGTGTAGTTTTGTCATAGCATGGAAAAGGGACATTAGGGACAGCATTTCATTGTATTGTATGTACAGAGATAAGTGAAGGAGGTTTCCATGGTTGTTCTGCATATTAAATCAATATTGAAGACGGCTAGGTAACCTCCAACAAAGAAAAAAATGCTTGTCAGGCAAGTTCCTGAACTACCGATCAGGATACTTTGCCATAGGCCTACATTCATTTTACAAAACTTTAAGGCAAATAATTATGTAATTTACTTATTGTTGCATTAGAGCAGTTTTCAGTTGAGTGTAAAAAGTAAGTATGTGACAGCTAGTTTAGCGTTACTAGGCTTCGTGATTGGCTGAAAAGTCTCATGCTACATTCCTGGCCAGTCAGAGGCAAAAGCAGTTGTAACTCTCTTTATCATCTCCATGAAGCACAAGTGATCTGATGTTTCGGTTAAAGAGAAAATGATTCAATGATTAGACAAGGGAGAAAAATGAACAAATTTTTCACAGTAGTATGGGATCATCAAGCAGCAGATATGTATTGATGTACGCTGAAGAAACTGTTCAGATATCATAGTTTGGTGACAACTTGGAGGCAAACAAAGGGTTTCAGCAAAAGTCATTTAACACTGCAAGTGATGACCAGTTAAATAAAGCCTTGTGTGCTGGCATGAATTTTTTTTTTCTCTGTATATGGACAGTTTCAGCCCTGTTACAGAGGTTAAAAAAAGCCACTGTAGGCAGACCAAAGAAGAAAAAATACACAAAAGGCATGGATTGTTGGGAAAAAAATCATCATATTTACTAGGCTGAAGTCAAATGGAAATTCTTTGCTAAAATCTTGGCAATCAGGCTAACCTGTCCTTGCATGTCAACACCAAGATTTTTGCAAAGGTTGTAGTGGTGAGGTGAGCTCTTGGAAACTAGCCAGGCTGATATAAAGAGGCCCCAAGTAGTGACATGGAAGGCGTAGGCTAAGATGAGAACACTGCCTCAAACCCTATAACCACAGAATCTTTTAAAGTGTTTGTCATGCATGGAAGAAAGAATGTTGATGTAATTCCAGTAATGCTTTCTCAAGGAATGATGGACTCTGCAGTGAAACAGGTTCTATAAGGCAAAGCAGCATTATTGCGACTGTACAGATATTTAGCGGGTGTTTGTATTCAGATAGTCAGTGTAAGTAGATTTTGTATGAATTTGGCGTGTAAATAAGTAAGATTTATGGCTTTGTCTGATAGTTTATTGCACAATTCTTGCTTTTTTTGCATAATAAGAGAGAGAAATAATAAGAGAAACATTGAAAACAGAAGTGTGCTGATTTGAGAACAAGCATGAAGAGACCCCACCCTAATTAGAATAACTAACATAATTAAGTCTTTTTGTTATCGTTGGTCGTAGTATTTGTGTACTGTTGGTGGATCTATCATTTCTCCCCAAAGGGTTATTTATGGAAATATATTTATGTAGATAAGCTACACAAAAGAGAAGATTTGGCTTTTCCGCTGGTTAAGAACAGAAAAACGCCAGTCCTTTAGTTGTGCTTGATATCTTGATATACTGTTGTATTTTCCTATTTAAAGAAATATTGAAGAACTAGTTAAAGTAGTAGTGTGCAAATTTGTAAATTTAATAAATTGCCTTTTAATTTCCCTCTAAAGCCAATCACACATTTTCTTGTCAAGTGGAGATCACAGCCCTATGAGGAAAGCACATGGGAAATCGAGGTTTGTGGTGCAAATACATGTCTCAGTTATGTGATGTCTTCTTCAGTGTGAAGGAATTTAACAAATGGAAATAATCTTTACAGTGCTATAAAACAGCACGTTAAATGAGCTATGACAATGTACACAAATGTTTTCTTTGTGGAGAGTGTTTATCTTCATAATTTACTGAATGAGCCAACATGGTCTGCATTTCTTTATTTTGCTCTTACAACATCAAATGCACACACTGTGAATAAATAATTATTATTAGTCTTCTGTTAACTTGCATGATGTTCTTGTGAGCCAGGCTTCTGGTTAGCTAAACATCGTCGTGCAAACTGGACAAATGGAAATAATTGTAAACCGCACATTTTTGTTTGCATTGCGACTGGCATTACTTGCAGATGTCGTGAATACATGAAGTTGCAGTTTGCATAATTAACAAGAGGCTCTCTTTTAGCCAATTACTGATTGAATGGTCATTAAGCATCATTAATTTTATGATAAAAGGGTGATAGGAATTAGTAGGTGGCCCTGGAAACCTTTCAGTGAAACATTTCACAACAACAGTGATAACATCGAGAAAATTCCAATCATCGAATCAACTTTGTTGTACACACCTATGTTGGATTATGTATTGATTTGACTCAAAATCGGAAAACAAATGCTTAACAAGTCTTTGCGATGGTATTTCAATGACATTTCATCAGCAGTAATTGTACAGTGAAAAGAAAGTTGCTGGCTGACTCTTCATTTCTGGTCATGTAAAGATGTTAATAGATGTTTTTCCTCATTTGATCTGATGTTGGCCTGATAGCCTAGTGGTCATTGCTACCTCCTCTGATGCAAGAGAACGCAATTTCGGAGCCCTGTGCAATGCACTATAGTATAAAAATTTCTTTCCAAAGACTACTAAAAGTACAATTGATAGTAATTGGTATAACGGATTGATATTATCATATATGAGAAGAAAAATCATAACGCGGAAAAAAACAGGATTCAAACCTGAAAACACAACTCTACCCTGCCACTTGAGTAATAAAGCAGACCTTGGCTATCACTGCAAACTGCATGAGTGTCTTGTCTGGAATAAAATGAGAAATACCACAATATCATGAAATATTTAGAAATTAATACATGCACTCATTACAACCTCCACCATCTGGCAACTAACAGTTTTTTTTTTTGGTCGCAACCATTTCACAGCTGTCGCAGATCCAAGAAAGGTGGCTTTAATGAGCTATGTCACTGCAGTTTTGTTGTTTTTCAAGTGAAATTTATAAAAAATTAATCATGTCTTCTTGCTTTACTTATGCCTAAAATCTTCTCTGAATTTCAGATTAACATGTCAAACTAATTTTGGTATGAAGAGCCATCCATAACACTTCTTGACTATATTTTTCTGAAATTAGGTGTGAGAACTTGAAAAAGTTGAAAGTTGGCCCAACCTTTTCAAGTTGAAATCCATTTCCATCTTGGCATTTCAGAGTGAGTCCAAAATAGTGTGACATAGCCCCTTTAAAATGTAATTTTTAGATGGCGTGCACTTTTTTGTTTGGTCACTGAGCTATCAGGAGCTCTGATAGTTTGTAATTTTATTGTGTAAGAAGTGTTTTTAATTATGGCTGAATCGTTATTTATAGGCTGATGTTGATGAAGGAAAGATAAAGCTTTTTCACAAGCTGAAGGAACTCCCTCCAGTGCAATTGAGACAAGTACGTTTAAGCCAGGTTAACGAAAGTGAGGGGGTGAGGGATATGCTACACCTGTATGTACTACCAGTGGTTTCAACGAGTAGAATAACTGACTGTATCAACAAGAGTTTGAAAGAATCTTCCTTTAACTGTTTGAATTTAGGGGAAAAGTAGCTGACTTCTCTGAGCGAAGTTGCCAATGCTTTTTGTCGGCTGTGAGTGCTTATTGAAACCCCTGTACTACTGTGTTTAAAACAAATAAAAATTAATGAACTTTAGTCTTTGAGGGGGGCACTTAATCTCTTCAGAGGGGAGGTGAAAGTCAGCCTGCCTGGGAAACTTTAACCCTGGAATTGTATCATGTTGATTAATTTTTCTGGGGCTATTTGATGTTTGATTGCTTCTTTGTTTGTTTGTTGGTAGTTCCGTCCCCGCCCTTACCCTCATGAGTGGTATAAGATGGATGCATCGCATGTTTACAAGAATAGCAATACACTGCGTGAATATCAGTTGGAAGGTGTAAACTGGCTTACTTTTTGCTGGTGTAACAGGTGAACAATTCTTTGTCTTTGCATGAACAACAGTGTATATTTAGCAGTCTCTGAAAGCAGTTACTGTATTGTGTCTTTTTTAGTCAAAATTCTTTTAAGGTCTGGGACTGTTTAGCCAGCTCTGCTTGTTTGTATTCAGATCTGATGTGATCTCTGTGTAACTGCAGTTAACATCAGTGGCTTTCCTGGTGTTAGAAGGCATTACAAAATTATTTTCTTGCTAACTGAATGTTTTGTTTTCTTGTCTAGGCAAAATTCCATCTTAGCTGATGAAATGGGTCTTGGAAAAACCATCCAGTCCATTTCTTTTCTTATTGAGATGCAAGTGAGTGTGAAAGTGTCATGCAAATAAACTTCCTAAAAGTAATACATCTGGTTATCAGAAAAATTATGCCCTTCACATCATTGGGGGCTGTGTTTGGGACCAGTTTTCAAAACATGACATGTTGCTAAAATATAAATTTGTTCAAAGCTATTTGAAAGTGCTCCCATAATCAACAAATCAATTCCCTTTAATTTCATTTTGAAACTTCAAGCCTTACTTGTGAGAAGACAGTTATTGTAACTTATTTTCCTATTTGTTGTTCTACCATTGTTAACTTAAAATCCTGAGGAGCAAGGTCAAGGAGAAAGTGACAAACAAACAAACAAACAACTTTATTGACTCTTGTACATATATGTATATGCATAAATAAATAACCATTGGAAAGAACTAAAAGATACAATTATTGAGTCTGGAGGCTAATTAACTGAGTAGTTTTCGAGTTAGCCCCCAATTGTTAGCCCCCAGTGATGTCATAATTATGCTTGTTAGATTAGATTTAAGCGTGGGTGGGTGGGTGCGTGGGTGAGTGCATGTTTGCCTGCCTACATGCGTGTGTGTAAGGGGCTGACTTAGTATGTAGCACAGGGGTTTTGGGCTTTCTAACTAGTGAGTGGATGATGTTCCAGCTCTGTAAGGCCTCAAAGGTTATCCCTGAATGTTGGTTATGACAGACTGTTAAGTCAAGGAAAAGAAAAAAGAGTCAAGAAGTGCTTTCAAAGTAAAATTAAAGCATACAATTTCACCAGTCAGTTGTTGAGCAAGCACTTTTGAAATCTGAAGGAAAAAGAAAAGAGTTTTTTTTAAAATTGTTGTAGCACTTTAAGGACAAGAACAGCAACACAGTGCTTACAGTGGTTTTATTTGCAGAGGTATGGTGTCCGAGGGCCTTTCCTAGTTATTGCACCACTTTCGACCATTTCCAACTGGCAAAGGGAATTTGAGACCTGGAGTGAAATCAATGCTGTTGTCTATCATGGAAGGTACCTTAGTTTGCTTAAGTCTGAAAGACTGATGTGCTTTTGTAGTCAGTAACCCTTTCCTGCCTGAGGGGTACCCTAGTGACGACTAAAATTGTCTGGCATTAGCCAGAGTAAAATCTGTAAGCAAACCTCCAAGTTGCTACCACTTTAGCCGCCATGGCGACTAAAATGTTCGTACTGGCGACTTTATTCGGAAAATAGTCGCCAAGTTGGCGGCCACAGAAAATGGATATTTGAAGAAACAAAAATAATGAATTCTCTGAATTATACTGAAATGATAAGGTCCTCTCTGCTGATAATGAGAAGATGTTGTGGATATTCATTCAAATGAATGCTTTTGTCAGTAGGATTTCTGCTCAAATATTGTTCTGCTCCACTGAACACAAGTTGGTTGCCTAGCACATGACATTTTTCTTAATTTGTAATATGTGACAATCAGCACATGCATATGATCAATGTGGTTTTCGTGATTTGCGCTCAGAAACCGCATGTGTGACTAAACTGGGAAGAATGTTATAACACAAACAAATATATATTTTTGGGTTAAAATAAATGAAAAAGCAGGAAGTTAAAATAGGGATGGAACATTTTAAAATAAATGTGAGAAACATGAAACTGCATGTATTTAGTCGAATTGTTTGTTAAATATGAAACGCGACCATTGTGAGCCAACACAAGCAAATTAATATATTTTGGCACCTACAAAAATCCTTTGGCGACTGAACCTAAATGAAAACAAAAGTTTTAACTTGGAGGGTTGATAAGTGGCACTCTTGAGCATTAAAGGGTTAAAGTACATGTAGCACAGTAAAATGTCCCTAGGTGCAAAAATGTCAGCATGTTTAACCATTGAGGACACAATATTGCTTTTTATTTGACTGGCTGTCAACTTGTAAATGTGTTAACACAGCGGGCACTTGCTTCCATTGCTGAAAATGACGTTGGACATCTCCTGACAATTATATGATGTAATGTTCTTATCTTGAGCGACCAGCCTATCGGATTCACAGTCAAGAGAACGCCTTTTGCTGGACAGAAAACTGGTAGAATAGAACTCCAATTCGAGAAAAAACTGTGCTTCTGAGCTCCGCGCTAATCTACAGCATTTAAGTCTAAGCACCGACTAGAAAACGATTAGCTTTAAGTTATTGTGACAGTACTTCTATTTAATTGTTTTAAAAAATTGGCTGTTTCCAGCAACTTGCCTCGTTAGTCTATTGGATAGCGGTATTACCAAGAAGCGAGAGATCCAAGTTCAACACGTTTACTCTACTGAATTTTTCTTCTAACTTTATCTTAACTTTGAAGTACATTTTACTTCATGTAACTCAAAGTAAAAGGGACTTGTCAGTTTGAGTGATGGAAACAAGTGCTAGCCTGTTAACACCATTTACGGGTGGGTGAGGCCAATATTGATGGACTGTCGCTTGTCCCCTCAAGTCAAGATCAAAATTTGTGCACAAGTAACAAAGAAAAGGCAAGCAAGAAATTGCTTTGTTTGTTAAACATGTTAGAATGTGAGATGTTCCAAAAAGTAACAAACCTTGGCAACAAAGTAACAAAAACATACATTCTAGCACTTTAATATTAGTTAGGTAGAGTAGTCACATTGTGGTTGTGTTACATGGTATCCTAAAGGTAGGTGTCTCTAAGCATCACTATTATTTTTCTCAAGAGGTTCTTTTGTATTTTTAGTGCATCCAGTCGTCACTTGATTCAGGAGTATGAATTTTACTTTAGAGATGAACATGTAAGTAATGTATGCATGCAGTGTCTGTTATCGATTAAAGAAAGACATAACTAAAACCTCTTCTTTTACGGAAGCGTATTTGTAAACTTGAGGTTCAATAGGTGGTTACCCTGGATAGGTAAATCTCAGTCTAGGTTTCAGTACAATGAATGTTTTATTTAGTCGGTAAGACCACAAGTATTTTTGAGGCTTTTCATTGTTAGTGTTTGTAAGTTAGTGTTGTAAGAGATTTTTCAAGCCTTGTGTACCTGTGTAAATGAAAATAAATGAATTAAAAAAATAAACTTTCAGTCTAGGTGGTTACCCTGAAGAGGTCATTCTTGATTATTTTTCAAGAAACTATCCAGGAAATACTTTGTAATAAGCATATACAGCTGTACTCTGTGACTCTGTGATGTCGCAGGAAACGCAGCTATTGGGACAATGTTTCTGTGTACATGTATTTGTTTTTGTTGTCAAATACTTTCCACATTTTTGCCTACTGGTAACTCTTGTTGAATTTTTATTTTTTAAGGGCCAACCCATTCCTGGATTATTCAAGTTTGAAGCAATGATTACAACTTACGAAATAATCATAGGTACAAAATACACGTTGTTGTCATAGTTACTTCTTTCCAAAAGTGACCTATCTCTTTGTTATCTTGAACTGTTGTAATCAGATGAATGTCTAAATCCTCTGATACAGTTTCTTCCTAAGAAAAGGCTCCGAGTTTTCTTCCGAGTGCATTCATTTAGAACTGTTCTTTTTATTCCCAGTTGAGTATACAGTGTAGGAATACACTGTATGTGAACATTTGGAATGTGATTTTCCAAAAGAACGGGTATTCAGAGAACAGAATAGTTTTGTGCAGGTGACCTGAGAGCTCTCACACAGAGTACTGTAAACACGTGTGTAAGCTGCACTCATAGATAAGCTGCACCCCTATTATTGGAGCTCAATGCTAAGAAAAGAAGTAAAACCCTAATGAGGTGATAAAGTTTCTTGCTTTTTTGTTAACCTTAAGACTCTAAAAAATGATATGATTGCTTAAATTATGAGACAAATAGTTCGCATTTGTTGCACATTTTAATAGATCAATCAACTGAAACTCTGAAAAGTACCTGTTTGTAGCAGTCTTTATTGAAATTCCATCATAGTTAAATAGACGCTTTATTGGCAAGATGTTTCCATATATTGCCTGATGAAAGGTGGTCAATTTGAAAGCATTTCATGCTGATTGTTGCGTGCACTTAGTATCCAGGCAATATATATATCTTATTAACCAAGCGCGAGGGCCGTACTGGGAGAATATCGGCCCGAGGTCTTGACAGTACGGACCGAGCGCAGCGAGGTCCGTACAAAAAAGACCAAGGGTCGATATTCTCGCAGCACGGTCCCGAGCAAGCTTGGTTAATAAGAGATTTATTATACGACTGAAGAAAGCTTTGAAAGTTTTCAAAGCTCACTCAGGACATTCGGGACAATGCCTGGTCCAATACTTAGAGAATATTGGACCGGCAATAGAGCATTTTGATTGGTTGATTTTAGTTATTGGCCCTCTGACTGCCTGAGTTGTGTAATAATTAGATGAAACAGGGTTCAAAATAACGGCCAGTCAGCGGACCATGGCCAGTTGAGATGAGGATTTGTCTGGACAAACATTTGGACTGCTGGTCATTTTGACTGGACAAGAATGTTTTCACTTAAATAACACAAATATAATGAGATGTAGCATGCAGTCAAGTGAGTAGAATACAGTGTTCAGCAGCTTTAATTTGTGATCACCAAGTGTCGAGCTAGTGGCTTGTTAAAATCCACTAAATAGACTAAACGTTAGACTTCCAGCACACCCTTGAAAGGGGTGGCTGCTAAGCTTTGCAGTCTAGAAAACAAACATTCCCCAAGATCACATTATGCGTTCTTACGTCGATAATAAGGGTTATTCTGTTAGCTTGAAATAAGACATCACAAGATACATTTTACCTTGGCAAAGAGATGAAGAACTTTGCATGGACATTCAGATTTGGCATATAATGGCAGTTTCCTTTTTCCTATACATGCCAAGGACAGGCACTTGTAGTCATTGCTCAGTACGTTTTTGGTGCATGCAATAATCTTTTTCACTAATACTTACAACCTAAATTGCCTCCACACATTCTATGAGCAATTTCTGGTTAATCTGTATCAAGTTTTGATTGTTTTACAGACTGACCACCCTGCATATTAAGTGTCACAATGAAATAGAAGTACTGGTACTTTCTAGGTTTAGCAGTAACAACTTTTACCCTCTTGAGGGCTTTAGCTACGCCTCTTTGAATGTGTGAAGTGATGTTTTGTGCTTGTTAGGCTATTAGTTTAAAATTACTGTCTTAAATATTTTGACCGGTCAGAAACAAGACTTGACCAAGCTGAAATTTGTTTGGCTGGTCAATATGACCGGCAACTGTCTGAAAATTACTTTGAGCCCTGTGAAAGAAGTCCCAACACCAGGAAAACGTAACAGCAACTTGCTAATTCTACTGTTCTTGCATGCGGTGGAAAGACAATTACAGGCTGTAGATGATAGTGAAAGGAGTTTAGCGAAAGACTGGATATTCCTTGTCATGATCAGTCAGAGTTCAGTTCAAGTAAATAAAAGAAAAAGTCACTTGAAAGGACTATTGAAGGAGAAGATTTTCAGGATTAGGACCAAATGAGAACCAATTATTAAAGCAATGATCTACAACAACAGGTTTTCTGAATGACTTGATGTTTAATCAATGATTAAAAGTTTTAGTTACATTTCTGACACCAAGTCATACAATTTATACCCAGAAAGAGATGGTCTTGTAGATAAGCCACACCCCCAATTTGAAGCCCAAAATCTGACCAGAAAGGTGTGGCTTATACAAGAGTGTTTATGGTAGTCTTAACCCGACTTTGTATTTTATTTTATGCATCTATGCTTGCAGAGCATGATTTTCCTAAAAGAATGTATATTTTGAGGAAAACATGTTCTTTTCATTCCATTCATTCTGCTGTCAAGAGCATGAACACAATGCTATTTCATTAATACCAACAAAATGAAATACATGTACAGTGTAAGTGCGTAATTCTGGCAAATCATGCACGGTCCTGACTCCATTGTGACTCCATCACAGTGACTCCATCAGTACCAAATTATTATTCACTTAAGGAATGAGAATTTTGCTGTGGCTGATACAATCACATCAGCCTGTAATTTCCCAAGAACTTTACAACTACAGGTACAGCTGTAGGTCCCAAAAGAACATCTTTTCAACCAAGAAGGATGCACCATTAGTATGAACCTTTGATACAGTTGGGAAACTATATTTTAATCTTTTGGAAACTGTTGTATCACCAGGTCTTATCATGTTGAAAGAGTACTTTCCTGTTTATTTTCTTGTTTTTCCCGTCAGTGAAAATTTAATTGACAATTCATGCAATTGTCTATTAAAAAAAACCTCCCTGTTCAGGCCTCGAAAATGCAACTGATACAGGCGCTAATGTGCCAAAAATTTCGTCGTTGGCAACTAAACATTCTTGTACCATTTAGATTAAAAATTAAACAGGTCAAGTATGCTACCTTGTCTGGTCTCACTTTCGGCTTGAGAGAGAGAGCAAAATTTTATAAACAAGGTCTATCTACCAGGCCCCAGTTGTTCGAAAGGTGGATAATGCTATCCACCGGATAAGCACCAGCAAATCCAATTGACTTATCCAGTGGATAGCGCTATCCAACCTTCGAACAACTGGGGCCAGGGGTGCAGAATTTTGAGTAAGTACTTCATATATCACACATAGTAAATCCAATTTAAACTGGTGACTAAATGTTTACTGCTGGCGCTTATTTTTCGTCACTTAGGCGCCAAAAGGCAACTACATGTGAGCAATTTTTGTAAATTTTGAGCCCCGCTGTTTGAAGTGCACCAAATTACATTTAGACATCAACTGAATTGCTTTCTTGCCTTTCTGTCTTTTAATGAAGCTGACAACGTGCAACTGAGTGCAGTACCATGGAGATGTGTGGTTATAGATGAGGCTCATCGCTTGAAGAATCGAAACTGCAAGCTTCTTGAAGGACTAAATAACTTAAGCATGGTAAAGCAACTTCATTTGTTTTCACATTGGTATAACTGCTGAAGAGTGTCTTACTGGTATTTGTTTTTTGTTGGTGGAAAAGTGAAGTGCTTTTGCCTGTGGAAAGTTTATAAGATGTACTGTTTCTGTTGGGTTTCCCTTTCCACCCACCTCGATAAACAGGTATAGCCTTGTCATAGAATGCATTGTTGTGGAGAGAAAAGTTGTTAATGTGGTTCTCATTGTTTTCTCTCTGCATAAAACAGATGTTAGCATATCTTGGTTAAAAAAATTCCCTCTGACCTCGTTGTTCCAGAGAGAGATCCATGCCTGTTAAAAGTCACCAACACTTTGACTGTTTTAGGAACACCGGATACTGCTGACTGGAACTCCTCTGCAAAACAATGTGGATGAGTTGTTTAGCCTTTTGAATTTCCTTGAACCAGCCCAGTTTCCTTCTCAAGTGGCATTCCTGATGGAGTTTGGGGATCTCAAGACTGAGGCTCAAGTTGAGAAACTCAAACAGGTGTGGTGTGAGTTTTGTGATAAATGAGAGAAATTTCTATGCCCAGTACTTATTAAGCAATGAGGTGGAGTGGGTTTTATTTTAACAAATATGGGACAAAATTTCAACAGATGTCCTTTTATAAGGCATTTGTTTCTTTAGTCTTTGCTCTAGGACCTTACGTGTACCTTGTTACACTGGCACGATACAGTAGAGCGTTTTCACTGTCATGCAATAGAAAATAAAACCTGAAACCATTCAATGAAAGAAGCCAAGAAAGTGAAATGTTATAAAAGACTAAGATAAACAACTTCTGCAAGTCTCAAGTCTGTTTGGTACATCATCTGAGTTAATTATTTGCCAAAACATCATGCGATTTTACAGAGCTTTGTATGGAGATGACATGTTGGTGTTCCTTCGAAGGACACCAGTATAGCAGCCAGAAATGAACAGAAACATCTGGAACTCAGTTTGTGATGAGAGCGCTTTCTTTTAACTCGTGAGCTAAACTGCATGACCATAATCGTGTCTTCTACTGCCTCTAATGGTTAGTTTGCTAGAAATCACAATGAGACCATTTTTTTAACCATGCAGCTTTGTCGTGGCTGTCTTGGTGTCATGCAAGGTAAAATTTGGAAAATTCAAAATGTTGTTTTTTCAAAAAAAGAAAAAATTGCTGTGGGGCCTAAAAAATGGGGAAAAGATTTACTTCTAGGTAATTTTCCATCTGGTTTAGGTTAAAAATTCAGAAAACCACACAGCTTTGATTTTTCAATTTTATGACCTCATGTGAAAACATGAGGATGCACTTTTGCATTTTAAACTTGTTTCTATCAAAAACCAAAAAGCACCATTTTAACAGATGTTTTGCTGTATCTGTCTGTTCATTAGCTTCTGAAACCAATGATGTTGAGACGGCTGAAGGAGGACGTTGAGAAGAACATTGCCCCAAAAGAAGAAACCATTATAGAGGCATGTTTGCCATTTTGTTTCCTAGCATGGTAATCAAAGTCAGAAATCCGGTTGCTTAAGTTTATATAAGTCTTCATTATACTTGTCCTGCAATTTCATGTCATATCAGTCTATCAGTGTTCCCACCAGGACGAGGCTTTGCCAGATTCCCGCACAAAAAAATTGCGATGGCACATTAAAAGCATAGCCTGCGCCCGTTGGGGCGCAAGGACAAGCTCCGAGTCAAACAGACTTTTGAACGTCTACAGTTAAATAGTTTGAATGGTCAACCGAGCACCCCAGTGTTTTGCTCGTCCGAATAAATAAAAACATATCAAAAGATTGAAAGTCTTTAATTTTATTGCCTTTAAATTCGTTGGTCCCACTTATGTGGCGAAGATTGGTGTACTCATTGTTATGGAATCATAACCACCGTGTCCGCCATATTGGATCAGGTAGGTACTTCGTGTAACAGACCATTAACTTTGTCCCCCTAATGTTCTAACAGGACCCCTATTTTTCAGCAGAGGGGGTCCTGGGACTCCCTAAGGCAAACTCCTGGTGAGAACACTGAGTCTATTTTATTTATGTCTGATTAGCTGTGGTTCAAGATTATGTTGTCTTTGTCTTCTTCCCGTTAAGCACATGGAATGACTGACTACTGATACTTCCATCCATTACATACAGTAGGAATGCTACTTTCCTTTCTAAGACTAGTCTTGTTTTCTGCTCATGTTTCCAATTTTACTTACAGGTAGAACTTACAACAATCCAGAAAAAGCTCTACAGAGCAATTCTTGAAAGGAATTTTGCCTTTCTCAGCAAGGGCTCATCGTCTAGTGCAAATGTACCAAACCTGATGAACACCATGATGGAACTGCGCAAATGTTGTAATCATCCTTTCTTGATCAATGGAGCTGAGGAGAAGGTGTTGGCTGAGCATAACTTGTCAATGACTGAAAAGACCATTAAACATGCCACCATAATGATTGATGCTTCTGGAAAGCTTGTGCTAATTCATAAACTTTTGCCCAAACTGAAAGCTAATGGACACAAAGTCCTAATTTTTTCACAAATGGTCCGTTGTCTTGACATTTTGGAGGACTACCTTGTTCACATGAGGTATCCTTATGAGAGAATAGATGGCCGTGTACGTGGAAATCTGCGTCAGGCTGCTATTGACCGGTTCAGCAAGCCAGACTCTGACCGCTTTGTCTTCTTGTTGTGCACGCGTGCTGGAGGATTGGGAATCAATTTAACAGCTGCAGACACTGTGATCATCTTTGACTCTGACTGGAATCCTCAGAATGACATTCAGGCGCAAGCAAGATGCCATCGTATTGGACAGAGCAGGTCTGTCAAGGTTTATAGGCTTATCACAAGGAATTCATATGAGCGTGAAATGTTTGACAGAGCTAGTATGAAACTTGGTTTGGACAAGGCAGTGCTGCAATCCATGAATACAAAGGAGAATGCAAGCAACAATGTAAGCTCTAATATTTAACTTTTCTTTTAGTAGGTCTCCATCTAGTTAGAAAGTGTAAGTTTTTTCAAACCTGGTAAAGGTGTTGAATTATTTTGAAACAAGGAGGCCAAACTTTGAGGGCACAAACATGATAACTTAAATTTGCTTCAAGGCCCAGTATCGCCCTTGGTGCGTTGCGTGCCAAGGTCAACAAAATCTGGTGGTCAAAAATTACCTGATCTGTAAAAAGAGCCAATCTGGAACAAGCTTGTCATTTCAAAACAAAAATAAATGACTGCAAGGTGTCAATGGTGATACTGGGCCTTTAACCTTAATGTAAAGGTGTACAATCCAGAAATGTAGTTCCCTGTCCATTTCCTTTTCTGAGAGCTTCAAGTTGAATAATGAGCCAGCTGTGTTCACTGAAAGCTGAAGCATGTTAAACACTAGGGGGAAATGAGGGAGCTGATATTCAATTTCTTTTGCTCTGATTCAAGATGAAACCAAAGTAAATCACATTGTCCTTACTTTCAGAATAGTCAGTTTTCTTTCTTTGTTTCTTTATTTTGTTTTTGGTTGTTGTTTTGTAAACCAATGGGCTAATTCTATTGTTTATGGTCTGTGCTTTAGAGATTAATGTGAGAAGCCATGTATCAATTGTGAAGTATGATTAAGAATTGGCTATACATGTAGGTTCTTGTTTAGACAGTCTATGTACATTTAGTGAAAGACCTCTTTTGAGCTTTCTTTTTTTGTGCTCCACAGCAAGCAATGTCCAAGAAAGAAATTGAAGACTTGCTAAGAAAGGGAGCCTATGGTGCCATCATGGAAGAGGAAAATGATGACAGCTCCAAGTAAGTCTTTGTACCCTGTATTTTCTTAACTATTTCAACTGTCAGGTATCTCTAAGCTGTTTACGTAATAGAAGACTTTTTCCATGTTTACATAGCCTCATCTAAACACAAGGGAAGTTGGGAGAATTCTTGACAGTTATGGGCACCCTTGACTGCGTCTCGGGTTCGCATAACTGTCTTGAATTCTCTCAACTTCCCGAGTGTCTAGATGAGGCTATGTAAACATGGGAAAAAGTTATATTGCTCTTATAAAAGATCTCTCAAATAGTTCGACCAACCAAGGAAAATGCTGTTCATTTACTTCTTGATTGAAATACATTTTCTTGATACATGCTCATATTTCCTCTCAGCCAATCAAAAGGTGCATCTGACAACACATAACCAATCAAAATCCATGTGATGTCACAACCGTATTTACATACTCTCATCCTAGCACAGCTATTGACCGGTGAAAGAGTGCATACTATCCTAATTATTTTATGTTCTCTATACAGGTTTTGTGAAGAGGATATTGATCAGATTCTTGAGCGGCGCACTCAAGTCATTCAGATTGAGTCTCAAGGGAAGGGATCCACTTTTGCCAAGGTAAGCAACAGTGAAAATCTTTGAATGATACTATCGTAAAGTGCTATTCAAACTTTGTAGAGCAGATTTGACATGGCAACCAGGCAAGAAGACTGCTATAAAGGAAAGGCAGGCACATTTGACCTTTGTGCACTGAACTTTATTGTTATGCAAACACTTTCTTCTGTTTCAGTAAATGTTGCATGAGTGGAAATGCTCTTGGAATTGCTCTCTGGTCATGCTTTTAGTTGTTGTAATATATTAAAATATGTGGGCTGTGTATTGGAGTGTACCTCCTACAACACCACTTGTTGCTGCCTAAAATGGCCTGGAATTCTTGACATAATAAGCATGGCCGTGATTGCTCTACTGGTTTGAAAAGCTCTTTTATCTGTTGAGCTGAAAAAAAAAAGGGAGAACACTGCTTTGCAGTTTCTCAACTCCAGTATTTTGCATTAATTGTTACAAGCCATAATGGCTTGTGAATCTTTCAATTAGTGGCAAGTTGACTGTTGCAGGTGAGCCCTGTGAACTGTAATTAGATTATGCTAGCAGCCATGGTGGTGGTACATGAACATCCAACAACTTCGCCAAAGTTTGGTGAACGAGTCCTTGTTTCAAAATAGGTCTTTTCCCTTACAGGCCAGCTTTGTATCATCCAAGGGTGAAGAGGAAATTGACATTGATGATCCTGACTTCTGGCAAAAGTGGGCTAAAAAAGCTGATTTGGATGTTGATCTCATGAACAAGGTAAGTCAGACTGTTATACTTGGCATAATCTATTGCTGCATTAATTTTGAAGCAACATCAATTTTCCTAAAACCACATTCATTTAGCTAAAGTTTTTAACATCTTGGCAAAGTTAATGGTAGCATGTAGCATAACAGTTGCAGGAGGATGGCTGTGGTTAAAGAGAACTAATTTAATGTCTCAGGGAATGGTATTTCTTTTCCACTACAAGACTTAAACTGATTTTCTTTGGTGTGTAGGATAATCGCATCATTGATGCCCCACGACAAAGGAAACAAACAAAGAGGTATGGCAATGAAGATGGTGATTTTGAACTCTCAGACCTGGATCTTGAGGAAGACGAAGAAGCGCCTTTACCCAAGAGGTCATCATGGACAAGAGTGGAATGTTTCAGGGTGGAAAAGAACTTGCTAATTTATGGGTATGTTTTAACTTCCTGTTCTTGTCCTCTAAGTTTGAGCTCCATATCCTTAGTCTGTTTCCTTTCAATATTTCAACATTTTCTGCTTTAGATTGTGTTTGTCATGATAGAGCTACAATTGCATATTTTACCTTTTTCTGCAGTTGGGGACAGTGGAAGGATGTCATTGCCTCAGGGCGATTCAAGACCAAGGTTTCAGAAAGGGATGTTGAGGCCATTTCTCGAACCATCCTTGTCTATTGTCTCCACCATTACAAAGGAGATGAAAAAGTCAAGGGTTTCATAAGAGACCTTGTGAAGGCCTCTGCCACACGGGAACGCCTTCCCAGCGAGGAGAGAGATGCAACTTACACTCCATTACCACCAACTGGCAAGGGAAAGGGTAGAAACAAGAAGGGAAAGACCTCAAACAAGAACAAGAGTGCCATTGCACTTCTGGAGGTTGGCAGTGAGTGGCGGACATGTGACCCTGAAACTCTTATACTGGATGAGGGTTACAAGAAGCATTTACAGCACCACTGTAACAAGTAAGGTTCATTTTTCTTCCCTACAATTTGGGGGTGTAAGCAAGGAATTTGGGGGGGGGGGGGGGGGCAAGAAAATGGTACAGGTAGTTGTAATTCTTTATGGTGGCTGGTGGCATTTTTTCTTTTTTCATTGAAGTCACCGATCTAATTAGATTGTCCCATTCTAGAACAAGTGCTATATGTGGTTTTAGCTCATTCAGTAAAGTTTATGGGATATGTCATGAATGGAGTTAGTATTCCTCCTTCAATAAATTTATTGGATCTGTGAAGAATAGACTTGGTGCATTAGAATAGACTTGCTGCATTAATGAAGAATTTCCTTGCCAACCATTGGGAGTAAGTATTTGATGGGTCTTATGCCATCTTTGCTTCTTTGCAAGGATTTTGCTGCGTGTCAAGCTCCTGTTTTTCTTGAGACATGAGGTCATCGGTGTTCTCGGACCAAAGATAAAGGAAGGCTGCAGTGCCAGGTTTGTAAGAATGATGAGTAGTAATATTGATGTGATCCTACTCTCTGCCTTCTTCTTGTTTGTTCAGATTGATCATAAGATTAAGGCTTACTTTGCAAATGACATAAAAGTCCTAGAAAGCATGGTACTTATAAGAGTTAAAGCTTACAAAGCTTTTACAGCTTTGCGCACAATTATGCCTTAATATTTGAAGGGCTCAGGGCAATAAGTCCTAACTGACTTTTGCACAATTTTTAGGTCATTTCGCAAAATTGTGGCCAATTTCCAACTAATCAACTGTGCTAAAATTACAGGGTGAAGATCGGCATGCTATATGCCAAAAATTAGTGCAATCCGATGAAAAGAAGCAAAAAAAATCTATATTTTCATATTTTCTTGCTGTTGTGCCCTACCCACCCCCTTTTTTCCTCAGGGCTGAGAAAATTTCTTTTCTTTGCCTCTGTTATTTTGTTCACACCACTTAGGATTGGTAATTCCATAACTTAATTTCTGTGTATCGTGGGTAATTTAGTGGCAGTTTCACAAAATGACCAAAGGCACTAAAAAAAGTCAGTTAGGACATTTTTGCTCTGAGCCTTTCATTTACACTAGGTCTTATGTCTCGTCACCATTATGTTTGTGACTACTATTACTAGTGTGAACTGAGCGTTATCAAGTGTGCTCTCCTTTCCTTTCTCTTTTGCCTCTTGCGAGCTCTTTCCTGTGCTTTGCTCTTTGCAGCAATGTGGACATTGTGATTCATCCCCCAGAAGGTGAGCCACCAGCATCATGGTGGGATGAAGAGTGTGACAAGTCACTCTTAATTGGAGTCTACAAGTATGGTTAGTATGGTGATCATTTATTGTCGATCTCATTTGAACCGTTGACCCTTTGGTGTCATTAGTAAGTGTACGTGTGAGCCATATGACATGTACCCAGCAAAAAGAAGTCCATGATTGGTTGATTATGTGCCACCATTTTTTGTGATGCTTCCAACAAGTTACAAAGATTTGAAGACAATTTTTTTTCATGATTTTATCTCCTCTGCCTTCTGCAGTGCTTTTGGTTGAAATGTCATGAGAAGTTGTGGTGTCCTTACGAAAGGGGTAGAGATGTTCATCGTCTCGCTTAGGGGTGTAAATTCTGGATTTCAAATCCTAGGGCATGGCCTCTCACTCTGTTTTACATTTCAGGGTATGAGCATTACAACACAATACGAGCAGATCCCTGCTTGTGTTTCCTGTCTCGAGTTGGTCTTCCAAATAACACAAACGACTCTACTGCTATGGACCCAGATGACAGGTAAATAGTAAATACAGCTGATCTTTTCCTTGTGGGTCTTGGAAATGGCCTATTGCATTTTTAATTTTTAAATGAAGACAATGAAGCTTGTATTAGCTTTATGTGCCCAAGTGGGAGGCAGCTCTGCCCTAAAGGCAGTACCATGATCTTTCCCTTTACATGTTGTAACTTGACAGACTAACCAGCTTAAGCATCCTTGAAATGATGTTGAAACACGTCGGACTACTGAAACACAGGAAGAAAATCAATGCACTGATCAAGGATGGTTTAAACAAGCTATTCCTAGGGACATGTTTATGGAAGTGTTAATTTAAAATTGACAAGTTCCTTGTCTTATTTAGGGATGAGGATGATGCAAATGATGATCCTGATTATCAACAACCTGCCAGTGTATCGCAGAAAGATGACGACATGGATGATGAAGATGATAAGGTAGCATTAAAATTATTAAGTTGTTACATGGTCATCTTTCCTTGTAAAATTTTACATACGTGTAGTTTATTTATTTCAATTTATAATATAGATAGGATCCTACGCGTGCTCTGATTGGTCAAAAACCCATGTTTTATCACAGTATAAAACATAGAAAAGCGTGTTTTATTGTTTTTCGCCACATTACTACTATATCATAAAGCAAATGAAGAAGCCTAAGCCGTGTATTACACTGTGATAAAACACTCCGGACATTTGAGAACACTCGAGAAATGTAGACAACACTCGCCTGTGGCTCGTGTTGTCTACATTTCCCTTGTGTTCTCAAATGCCCATCGTGTTTTATCACAGTGTAATACATGGCTTAGGCTTCTTTATCTGTTAAATATATTTTTTTCCTTTTTGCATCATTGAACAACTAGCCACCTATTTTTCAGGACACTGTTTCTGCTGTATCTTCTCCTGGAACTCCTCGCAAGACAGACAAGATGTCTGAAGGTAAGGGTTGCATCTGTTAGGGTTAACATGGGCACACCCTTCAGAGGTATGCAGCCATCAATTTGGAGGAAAAGTTAAATGTCCAGTGTTAAATATGGTGTTATCTGACTTGAATCAGCAGCTGGAAGTGAAGTGAAAGGCAATCCAGGGTTAAGATGGCCAACACCATCTGATTTAAACACCAGACTAAGAAGAATCATTGCTGGATATCAGAGAGTGGTGAAGAAAGCAGAGCTAAAGAAGGCAGCTGCAGAAAAGGTAAGTTAGCATTGTGGAAATCACTGACCACTAAAAACAACACTTACATGTGTAAGGTGTTACTGTAAACCCCTGAAAAATTACTGTTGGTCTTTGGTGTTTAGCTTTCACGCTCCTGATTGACCTTTTCCTCACAATACAGAAACATTCCACAGTTCAAAGTTCACGGTTTAGAAAGGGGTTAAAATTGACCTTTTTAATAAATTAACTTCTGTGTTACCACACAGGAACGAGAAAGGAAAGAGAGGTTTGAAGAGGCGGTCCGACAGAAAGAATTGAAGAAGCTTGAAATGGCACAAAAGTAAGGATCTCTTTTAATCGTAATTTGAGGCTTTGTTATGAGATGTTTTTATATTCATGAATTTTGTACCAAGGACAACTACAGTATGAAGACAATTAAAAATTATTGTTCATTAATAATAGACTATGAGCTTTATAGTGGTAGGTATGGATTTAATACCAAGGAAATTGGTGCTTGGTCCTGTGAATGTGTGCATTGTGTGTTGACTCAGAACAGGCTCATTTCCATGTACCAAGCTGACACCTGAGAATGGAGAGAGATCAGATGGAATGAATTAATGTGAATATTAAACATGTATGAGACCACATAAATGTGCACACACAAATGGGTACCATTATGTGCCACTGTGAAGGGTCTGATTTTCAGTCTGAGATGGGGCTATATAGTAATCAGAGAGTTAAGGTGTAGAATAGGTTGTCATTTTTGGTGAAACTGATTACGTAGTTTGAAGAATTTAGTCGAGAACAAGTTTCCCTGCAAGTGGCATTTAACAGTCATGGCAGGCAGTATGGCAGCCGATGGTTTTTGATGGAACAGGCCTCATCAGCTGTCAACAGTTCAAGATTGAAAGGGAAATGGGTAGTTAGAAATAAATACATGTAGGTCGTCGTCTCTCTTTGTAAGCTGGGAATAGGACTCGCGTGAACAAGACCCTGAATGATCTGTTGAAGCCTTGGGCAATGGCTGCCATATGGTAACAGTCAAATGGCTGCGTATGAGATTTAACGATGTAATAGTCTGAAGAACTGGAAAAACATAGGAACAATAATATTAAAGAGAAAGCTGACACAGAACAACTTTGTTGGGAAACATCTTAAGATTAAATGCAAATAAGGAAATTGGCCAGAAGATGAGGTCACCAATTTGGAGACTATATTGACAACTTAAATAACCAGAAAATTCTTTTACTTGCCATCGCCATGAAATATTTCACAGCTCAGAGAGCTGATCTGAAGTTTGTGCCCGTTGGTGTGGCAGGGTATCGTTAGGCCACGGTAATTAGACACTTTTGGTAACTGTGCTGAATTGTCCAGCTAGATTTTGATCACTTCAGGGGATGCTCTTATTTGATACGCGGAAATAGGCTTCCCAGTCATCGTAATCAGATACCGTAGCCAACCAAGACTTAAGGTGTGATTTCCCAGTTCCCACCATTGCGCCTTAATGTATTTCATCATTTTAACCAACAGGTGGTCCAAACGTGAAGAAGTGGACTTCTATCGAACAATATCCTCGTTTGGTGTTGAGCTTAACAAAACAAATGGTACATATGACTGGTCACGTTTCAGGTGAGTGTAGAACAAATGGCCAGAGTCAAAATACAGTCACAGCCTTTTGAGTACCTACCACAGTCAGTGATTACATCATTGCTGTTCACATCCTGAATTTTGTGATGTTGCATGTCTATCTGAGATGAGACTGTTGGTCAAGCCATTTCAGAGTGTAGCCACACTTGATATGCCATACTTGAAGGTTTTCATCCTTTTGCCCTCCATCTACTGGTACATTCCTAGACAATTATTCTTGGGACAGTGGACAACTAAATGTCTCCTGGCAGTACGTTGAGTGTACGTGAATATAGCAAGTAATTGTGTCAGCTCCTAGAGTATTTGTAAATTTGTGTAAACTGGTGAGGAATCAATGCAAGTTTTTTTGTTTGTTTGTTTTTTAGAGGGGGGGTGGGTTTGCTTAAATTGTCTCAAGGTTCTTGTGCTGTCTGTTAATGCAAACATTTTTATTAAGATAGTCACATGGATTTAATAACTCGAGTGCTACAGATCAGTAGCACAATCCAGGGGTACAAAAAAATGTGTGACCAAGGCAAAAAATGTTTCTTTTATTTAGTGTATGTGAAGTTATTTTAACAAAAACTAATGAAAAATACTGATAAATCATCCTTTGTGCTACTGGCATCCCACAAACAGAACTCATGAATACACACATTTCACACAGCATGTTTGTAATAATTTATTACTGGGTTGCTACAGGCTACCCAGTCTTAAAATGCGCTTCTTTTCCGATTTCTCCTCATGAAAAAATGGAAAAATTGCACATTGGTTCCCAACATGCCTTGTGTAGGTTTTCTAAACCAGTTACGACTTTTACAGCTTTTCACCGCTTTCATAACTCAACTAGAAAAGCATGTCCACACCTGTGTATGCACAGGACAACAGTGCAGCTAATGTCTATTTGCATGCAACCCAGTAAATGCCTACGAGGCATCTTGTTGTCTTATATTCTTGACACCCTTGACCTCAAAAGTGGCTGTAGCAAGTTTTCATTATATTGTAACTTCCTCTGTTGATCAATCAGGCGTCAAGCTCGGCTTGACAAGAAGAACGATGAAAGATTGACGGCATATTACATAGATTTCATGGCCATGTGCAGGAGAGTTTGTGGGCAAGCCGCTGAAGAGGATGCAGGCAGAGGTTAGTAAATTAAAAACATTTGTATTAGATAGGTGATTTCCCTCCTGATCAAGGTTCCTACTGAATTTTTCTTGCAGGTGCAAGTGTTGAAGCTATTTCAGAGGAAAGGGCAAGTAGAAGTCTGTACAGAATACAGCTGCTTTCAAAGATTCGGGAAGAGGTGGGTTTCAACAGTTAAACAACTACATTGCAGAACAGAGATTGGGAGCCTGGGATGTGCAAGGGCTTCCCCTGGAGGCCGGCCAACCAGCCCCTGGACCGAGTAACACTCCCATGAGTGGCAATCCCGGCAACCCAGCCATGAGTTACCATGCCAGGCATCCAGGGAGCTGTCACACTCACAAGCAGGGGAGAAATAGGAAGGGGAGGGGGGAAGCAAGCCAACTGGGAGAAAGCAGCACAAGATGACCTGCCAGATCTCCAACAAGTGCATCCATGTGACTGAAGGACAACATGAGCATGCACCTAGGCCATGCACTGCTGACTGTTACTGGTCCTTGAAGATAACCGTGCAGCCAATTTAACCACATTCAATCAAACTAAACTAGATGAAGTGTGTGGCTCCTAAAATTATGGGCTACCAAGTTGTTTAGGTATGACTGTTTAAAGGTGGGTGTCTGGGGATTTCGTGGCTAAGAATGCCTTAATCGTTTCTAGGTTTTGCCTCATGAGAAACTAGATGAACGTCTTCAGCTGGCACAACCGTCATCAAGCTTTCCTGACTGGTGGCAGTGTGGAAAACATGACAGAGACCTACTTATTGGAGTAGCCAAGTAAGTTACATATTTGTTTGTAAGTCCCATGTAAAGGCAGTGATCTATACTGCTTACAAGGATGTGTCCTTATTTAAGGTGAACACTGGTAAGAAGTTGGAAATAGTGAGGGCTGGTTGCACTCTTAGCGTTAGCATTGCGAAAGCAGTGCGAAATGTCATGATTGAGCAAGGTACAACAGTGGAACCCAATAAATGCGGTCATGGACAGGCCGTATAAATCACTGGGTTTTTTTTGTTTGTTTTTGTTTTTTGTTTGTTTGTTTGTTTTTCTGTGAGGTAATCACATGATTTCGAGTGGAATTTGGAACAAATAAGCACGAGTACATTTTTTCAAAGACTGACAAAATTGCACGAGCCCATAGTGCAATTTGTGGCCTTTGAAAAAAATTATGAGTGATTATTATTCCAAATTGCACGAGAAAAATCATGTCATTATTTATTTAATTAATAATATTCATGAAAAATTTGCGAGATAGCTTATTATAATTATGCAGAAGCAAGGCAGGGAAATCACGTGCAAAAATAATTTATTCAAACCCTGCAAATATATCATCACACGTTCAGCCAAAACAACAGGTTTTTTCAATGTTTTCAAAGTTTTTTAAGCCACAAAAAATTCTCTTTTTTCCACTGAATTTCCTTTTTTCTGCATCGTGTTTCCTTAAAACTGCATTTCTCTTAGCCAATCAGAATCGAGAAATTTTTCCATGTATATTATTAAGAAAGTAACAATTCAACTGAACGGAACATCGCTAAGAAACCCAACTTGAAGGAGGCAACCGTTTGGCTATTTACAACGTGCGGAGGAGTTGATTCAAGACGACTGAAGACAAATCCAGTTTGTGGTCATTGCGGGATTTGAACCTGGAACATCCACTTGCAAATCCAGCGCCTTAACCATTGGGCACGCTGCCTCCCCACGGTAGTGGGTGTATACTATCCATTCTCAAACTCAGTAATAATTCATGAGCCCAAAACAAAAGAAGTCACTACCATGAAGGAAGTTTGGATATGTGTTCTTAATTAGCATAAAATTTTGGAAATTTTTAACTCAAATTTCTCTTAAAATACTGATTCGTTTGAGAAGCAATATCAAACACTCAAAATAGTGTATCATCCTCTATCCAAACACCTCAAATTCGGTTAAAAACTCGGCCTTCGGCCTTGTTTTTCAACTCCCTTCTCGGTGTTTGGATGTCTGATGAAACACTGTTCTTCGTGTTTGATATATTACATAAAAGCCTGAATTGGCTTCTCTGCCTGGTTGGATAGTGAGTGCACATGAAATAACACAAATGAATTAAAGGTGATAGTGTCGTACTGTTGGGATCCTGGCTGTATGCATCAATCTGTTTTTGTACAACTGCCATAATAGCAGAGGCTAAAGACGTGGTCACCACAAAGAGTGCTGACAGGGCGTGATATCAACTTTTTTCTCAAGGAGCCATTTGACTCCTAAAAATTACAAAGTGATTTGAATAAAAAAAGTATCTTCGCACTTCGCCGCAGAGAAGTGAGATTGTTCTCCAATTCAACGAGCATACCAACAGTTGGATATCCTAGGCATGAAAACTTTTGAAATGTATTATTACCGTATCTACCTTCATGGGAACATTCATTACCAAGACATACAAGTCATCCGAAGGTTGGAGACGGTAAGAAAATAATCTCGCATTTCCTAACATTTACCAACGTGGTTTACCAAGTAACCAGGCAATTAACTGGAAGATAGAAAACTTGAGACAGGGTACGTTCATCGGATGTTGTCGCAGATAAGCCGCAACCACAATTTAGAGCTATTATGTTTGAAAAAATACGCCGTATAAGCCGTTGTTTTACGGTATTCTATACCCAGTAACAGCAGTAGATAATTCATTAGACTTTTATTTTATTTTTTGCTTTCTTTCAAGGCATGGCATCAGCAGGACAGATTTCAACCTTCTTGGTGATCCTGAGTTGTCATTTATGGAAAATATCTCGAAGATAACTTCAAACCAAGTGACTGCCCCCACGAATAGGAGTACACCTCTTGGTGACGACAAGATGTCTTCTCCTTCCGAAAGCATGAAGACAGAATCCTTGGTTCATTTTGACAGCTTTTCGCCTCTTAGCAGTGAACAAGGAAATGGGCGAGGAGATGAAGCCACTAAACAACTGTCACAACAGCTTCCTGGAGAAGACAAGAGTTCAGAACTGGGTCCCCCAGTGTCATTATCAGCACCCATGACTCAATCATCTGTGACCATGGCACCAGTGATGGCATCAGTGAAAACAGAGGTCCCCACACCATTGGTCAATAAGTTTGGATCAATCTCTCCTGGCAAAATATCAGCCTCTTCGTCTCAGGACCAGGTAGTGCAGGAAGATTCAAGCACGAGCGCAGATCCCAAGGCTGAGGATATGGATGATATCAATAGTCGCACTACTCCTCTGCCTTCCCAGCTTAATCCTGGAGTGTGCCAAGATGAAGACTCTCAACTCAGCTTTAATCAGGAAAGCCAATCCAGTGAAAGTTCTTTGTTTTCTGTCAGGTGGCCTAAGGTTTGTTTTCTTTTCTACCCATATTTTTTAGGAACATGACTCCCAGTGAATGCCATTTCCGGTGCAATTTCAGTATCGAGTTTAAGTTTCCCTTTTAAGAAGGGAAAAGCACCATTCTCACAAATTAAGTTCAAAGTTGAAAGAGCTGGTCAACCTGAGCAATTTGTACAATTTTCAGTTCTCTGCAAGCATTATCTAACAAAATACCAACCATTAAAAACTGCAAATGAACGTTAATCAGCCATACATCCATTGTAAATTTGTGAGTTTTTAAGGGAAAATTTCTCTGAAACTATTCAGGATATCAGGCTCAAGTTTTAAGAGATGACTAATATTGCTATTGTTGTTCAATATTCAGAAATATTCTTTTAATATGTTGATTAGAGAATGATAACCCATATGCTAATGAGTGAATAAATGTAAACAAAGATTCCCCTTTAGTGTCATGGTGCATTTGAAAGTCCGAGTTATTTCTCTGTGGTGGGATTATTAGACGCTGTCATTAAAAACGCTGTTACAAGACAGAGTTTATTGAATAGTTCGCCCTTTCACAGGATAAAGTTGTAATCCAGCGCTTGGACCAACTGTGTGAGTGTGTCCTAAAAGGAGAATGGCCAATTGTGAGTAAAGCGGCCGAGGCCTTACTCCAGAGTCAGATGGCCGCGAATTCACCGATGTCTGCAGGTCACGGAGATATGGACATGACCCCGTTGCCTCCTGGTTTTCCTGTGGGAGAAGACGGTTTAGCTGAGGACCCCTCCAAAGCATTTAAACTCAAAAGGGTTAGACAGTTCATTCATTCATTCATCTGAATAGACCTAATCGGCAAACGCAATGTTGTACCTTATTCAGATCTAGCGGGGGGTCAAGTTTCTTTGTTTATTGTATTTGCATTATAATGTAGCATTCGCATTTAAGTGATATGCAAATTCTTAGAACAAATCATTTTTTGCCCAAAGAATTTGAATTGGGTACGATATTGCTTTAGTCGATTAGGTCTATTGGAACCTTCAGTGACATGTCTTGTAAACTCGTGTTTCAGTATCAGTTTCAGTAGGTTTGGTATGCACGAGCAACCATCATATGAAACGCTGCATGTGACAGACAAAGTAGAAAGAACAATTGGAGAATGTCTTCATGTCTTTGCCATCAGCTTTTCTGTTCTAAGGGTAATCTGATGTGCGTATTTTTTTTTTAATCTTAGTACTTAGTTGCAAATATGCAAATATGTAAGATTGTTCATGGTATAATTTCTTCACTGCCTGTCTTCTCTTTATCAGCTTGATGGTCTAAAACTCACTTTCAAGAAAAACAGAAAGAAAAGGAAGAAGGAAGCAGGTTTGCGTTGAAGCGTTTTGATTGTTTCTCCTTAACTTGTTTTTCACATCATTTCGCCCTGATGTGTGTGGTGTTTTGCCACCAGTAACAGGATGTGCATGATCATTATTTAGAACTAGTTTAATTTCTTTTTGGCAGATATGGCCGAAGGCGTCTTAGATGAAGGAGAACTTGCATCCAAAGAACCAGGTCATTCAAAAATGCCCGCCCGAGTTCATCATGATGGTGAATGGAATGAAGACATGATTAGCATGGAAACGTTAGGTCATGATTTTAGATGGGATCCTTCCATGGGTTTAAAACCTCCCAAGAAGAAAAGAGCTTCCAAGAAAGAAAAGGGAGAAAAACCTGACAAAGCTCCGTCTGGGAAGAAGCGTGGAAGGAAACCCAAAACCGATAAGCTCGGATCTGCGGGCAGATTACCTGACACTGGTGGAACTTCGCTTGAGTGGACTGGGTTTGCACGCCCAAGTCCAATGGAAGTTGGAGCCAACCAAGCTTTAATAGAGGAAGGTACTGGTAGTCTTACAAGAGCTACCCTTGCCAAGTCACCCCACTTCGAAAGGGGAGCAACCCCTGCTTTTGCAGCCTTTTCAGATGAGGTAAGTTTAGTTTCAGATTCCCAACTTGCACGTGGCTTTTGGTATAAGCTGTAGTTAAAACCTTGCACGGCAGTGCCGAGTCTTGTGAGAAATTTATTGTGAATGTGGGTAACAGTGCATTGGCAAGTAATTATTTTCTGTTGGGTGTTTAGTTTAAGAACTCAGGTCTTGATGGAGATTCGATGAAAACAAGTGTACAACGCGAATCAGTTGCTGTTGTTGACAGGGAAACTGGAAGGAAGGTGGGTGTGCATACACCGTATTCATGATGGCGGACAATAAATTATTCCTTTGTTTGAATGAAAATTAGCCTCCCAAACCTTGTTAGTAAGTGATAAATTGAAAATAATTTTTCCCCTAAAGTGAGACTTGAAGGTGTAATATACATGCACACAGAAGGATAATAAATTAGGCGCCATTTTTTAATACGCTGTATTTGGTGTTCATGTGCATATAGCAAAACCAGTGCAAGACAGCAGTTAATGATTGTCACATGACCTAACTGCTGTGAATGGCCAGTGGTATTCATAGGACTGGTGTTGCCAAAGGGCCACTCCAATGGTGTCCAATAACTTCAACGCAGACGTATTACGCAGACGCAGACGTAGACGTATTACATTGGCTGAATGTTACGGCTTAACTGTTTCCTCATTTATTTCGCAGAAGAGTTAATGAGTGTAACTTTCTTATTTGACGGTCCGCCGTTACTCGCGTTCAAAACGGAGCAGTTAGCCCTCACAGAGCTGGATCGTTCAGTAACCTAGTTTAAAATTGTAGTTTGTGACTGCAGCTTATTAACTCGACCAAACGCGGGTTTAAGGGAGAGTTTGAAAGCCCAAAATCTAAATCAGCCGCGTATACACAATGCATTCTTAATCTAGCAGCTTAAGTGCGAATCACGATTTTCCTCCGTCCAGCTCTCGTTGGATTTTGATGTTAGTTGTAACGGACCATTAAGTTGGAAAATTCCAGTTAAGTAAACAAACTTAAAGTGTTTGGCAATCATTCTTTTTATATCCTGATGAAAAATTTTTAGAATTTTCAAGTGATAAGGGTATTGTCAGGTTGTCTGAAAGTCAGTCACATTTCCTCTTTCAGTTGGTAGGAAATGCGGCACCCACGTTATCAACCCTTGCTGAATGGCTGCAGCGCAACAGTAGTTATGATGTTGCTGAAGAGTCTGTTGCATTAGTGCATAGCAAGGTATGGTATTCACATACAACCTCTTTCCCAGGCTCTCTTTTCATCCCACGTCGTCGAGGAAGAGACCCTGGTTTGGTTTGGTCACGTGACTGCCAGATTTTGGCAGCTTCCAAACAGCGACTGGAGGGAGGGTAGATAAGTGTTCAGTGGTCTCAGAAGATCAGGAAACTCGGCCGTGAAGTTTGTGACAACTAGCTAGGGCTTGTGAAACCAATGGTTTCTACATCACACATGCAGTGTTAGCTTGGAGGGGTCCACGTATTTCAACTGAAGTAGAGCGTTGATAAGCTAAAAGGTTTGTCATTTCGGAGTGCGGTCCACTGAGGCGATGACAGCGAGACGGAGTACTTTGACGGAGCTTCGAATGGAATGGAATGGAATGGCAAAGATTGTAGTCCTAAAAAGCAGAAAATGAAGAAATTTAGGCAAGAGGAAGATGTGGTTCAGTTCATTCATTAACTTAACATACCAATGAGTAGGCTTGCGAAACACGAAGAAGTAAATAGATGTCGCTATCGCATTTTAATTGAAGGTAATTTCTGCATGTTTTTATTTCCTGACTTAGCTGAAAAATACCTTACACTTCTGATTTTGATCGAAACCATGACAAACAGTGATCGAAAACCATGACGATGATGACTGTGAGTACCTTAAATAAATGTCGCTTGGTTAAAGCGAGAGCTTCCATTATTTGTTTACTTTTTCTCGGTGAAGTCCACGGTGAAGGATAACGTACGGCGTCACGCTCGGCTATTTATATAAAATTCTGAGAATTACACTCGAACTGAAGCGAACAATTTCCGATTTTTATATAGAGCGAAAACAGCTTTGAATTATTCGTAGTTCTTCTGCATGTCGCAATGTTGCTTTGATTCAAGATTTGATCCACTTTGAAATCTGATGAACGAACATGGCTGAGTCTACCCGGAGAAGGGATAAGTTTGTCGCAGGCAGTCGTGTGGCCAGACCTAACCAGGGTCTTTCTCGACGACAAGGGAGGGAAAGAGAGAGAACCTGGGAACGAGGTTGATTCACATTCTCTTATTCTAGCTTATTTCTCTCTTTTAAGTACTCTGTCGATAGCTGCGTCCCACAGGCAAGACATAAGCAGAAATTAAGTCAATCTCATTGTAGGTTTGTTTGTTTTTTGACAAACAGCAAATTTCAGCCGAAATCTGTGTTGTCTTGATGGACCGTGGGGCAGTGCTCAAGGTTTCGTTGTCCTTGTCTGTGTTCAGTTGTCAGTGTGTCTTACATGTGACGCTGAATCGAGGCACACACCCACTGACGGTCCGAAAGTGAAGTGAACTTCATAGTCCAGCTAAGATTCACGGACTGGCTGGTTCCCTTGTTTCACACAGTAAGTTCAGTGTCATCAAGTCCATCAGCTTTACCGGCTGATGTGCGAACTCACCCCAGAGAAAGAAATGGAAACCGCCATGAACTTAGCCTCTTCCAGGCGTTCAGTTAGTTGGGGCGCAGCGCGAAAACCGGCACGCGAAAAAATGAAGAAAAAGCGCGCGAAGGGAGGCCTCCTTTCGCGCGCTTTTTCTTCATTTTTTCGCGCGCCGATTTTCACGCTGCGCCCCAACTAACTGAACGCCTGGAAGAGGCTACCATGAACTGTATGGGATATGTGCGGTATATAAACCTATTACCATTAAAACGATCGAGAATTTTGTATGAATTCAGGAAAGTCAAAGTCAGTGTAGAGTCGGGCAAGTTTATTTTTAAGTGAAACTGTAGTAATTGGGTTGTGATCAGGTAGAGGGAAGTTTTGTAATTTGTTTGTTTTCTTATCATGTGGTAACCCTGAGCAGACCTTGTTCACAGTTGCCGCGTCAATAGCCATCTTAGGTCTCAATATCGAACGCAGTCTGGCGAGAGTGAAATGAACAGAGCGGGTCCATCTTTCTCGTCCACTGACCAGAAGAACTTTGCAGATTGACAGTGTTTTGGTATTTGTTTCAGGGCATTCTTCCCGTATCTTTGCAAAACCGACTCTCCAAAGGTGGAAGGAAATCCAACCCCACCACACCTCCTGCTGTTGGTCCGCCGCAAGCTGCACACCAATTGTATGGAACATACACGGTGTCTAAACCGCAATTTGATTCATCGCCTTTGTCGTCGACAACATCGTTAACCTCAACTGTCCCAACAAACACTCACAGTGAGACTGCGCGCTCTAGTTTTCCATTTGACTCTGGGCATTTTGGGAATTTCCAGCATGCCATGCCATTTGGTCCATTTGGCCCAATGTCTTACTATGCGCCATACGGGATGAGCATTGCCGCAAATCCACAAGGAGGTACTTCGTTCGGCGAGAGTACTGCAACAAAACAAGCGCAATCACCAGTCAGCCCAGTTCCTTCATCTTCACATTTCATGTTCAATAACGTTTATTCATCAATGTACACAGGACCACGGTCTGGGAGTGGGGCACAGGCATACCCACCTGGTGTTGCATCAAATGCATTTTCGTATCCGTTAATAAACAATGGAAATCTCGAACCATCACCTCTTTCATCCGCTAAAGGGGATTTATTGCAGGACAGCGTAAGCCATGGTTCCTCTAGTTTGGGTAGTGATATTTCATCTCATGGCAGCCCAGAGAATGAGTCATAATGATTGGTTGTTGAGGGGCTCTGTCCAGAATGTTGACGAATTCCAAGACTTGGTCGGAATCAACTCTAAACGTAAATGAAGTAAGCTGTTCCGTGAATGATGCTGATATAATTCGTAATATTAGTTTAAGGTTTAAGGGGAATGGTTTTGCCATTGTATTAATGTTCATAATAAGCCATTTCTTTCTTTATTCAGCTTGCTATTTGTTTTTTGCAGTGCAAAGGGTGTTGATTTGGTTTTGTACACACTCTATGACCAAACTTGGTGTCTGTTGACGGGAAAAACAGAGACCAAACGTTGCACCTTAGTTTTGCGATGGCCGAAAATTGTGTCGCTAACACGTGTCCGAAATCTCAATTCATTGCTCCATCTTATTACTCTTCACCTTTTGATTCGAAGACAGGACCGCGCCTTTCTTGTCTGATCAAACCAATGCTTATTATAATGAGTACGCTAGTCAAAAGGCCAACTTGGTATGCATGCGAGGTTTTCTGTAAGGTAGTCTCTCCAAATGCCTTTTCGTTTTTCCTGCCAGGCTGTAAGAATATGAATTTAGCCGTTTGTGTTTTGTTTAAGGTCTTCTTTTTTTTGGTGATTCTTGGTTAAAAGAGCTTTCTTATTCATATACTTATTCTTATATATACATTCATAGGCATGGTTTATATATAGAGTATTCAAACTTGCGACGCCCAGTCTATGGGTATTGTACGTTGAATTGACCAAAGTAATAGCGGACACTAATTTTTATAATAATCAGTCCTTTGTTCTTATAAAATGAATATTACTTCACTGGTCTAATCCCCTTCAGTGAAATGGAAAATATGATACTGTCGTCGTTGCCAAAATTAATATATTGCAGCAGACCTGCTATTTATTTTTGACCAGAGTATTTGCACACAAGTTCACGGTTGCTTTTTGTACTGTTTTAATTGTTTGTCTCTGGATGGCAAACTCTCCGAAATATTCTAAGAAATCAAACTGAGTGAATCGGAAACTTATTTATTATGACGAATATCTTCGCAACGGTGTGAATTTTACCTATACATTCATCTTATAAATACAGTTTAAGTTTCAGGTTGACTTATCCATGTGAAAATCGACAATCGGTCTTGTTCTATTCTAGTGCATGCTAATCCACAGTTAATTGCAACCCTATGCAGTAAAGCAAACATGGTTGGCCGTGTTAGATGTCAGGGGGGACTTCATTCAGCTTTCCCTGTTCGTTTGCTTGTGTGTTTGTTTCAGAGCGTCGATCCTGTGCACAAATGGCATCTAATTGACTGTTATTTGTCTTTGAGCTATTAGCCGAACTAGCCTCGTAAACAATAACAAAACTGAAGCGAATTCTTGCTCTAAAATGAGGCTAGTTGAGCCAATGTTCATATTTACAAAAAGAACATCAAATTTGCGTACGGTTAATGGGACATCCGACACTAAGCTGTGCCCGACATTGTTGTTACCCTGGACATGGTTTTCAGACTTGGTTGTTCGAAACGCGGTGAGCTTTACGTTGGGATTGAATACCATGAAAGTTTATTCACCTTGGGCACGCTAAACCCAGGATAAGCGCTAATCAGGTGTCAATCAGTTGGGCTAAGGAGGACGTAGTTTGCTTGTGTAGAACTGGTTTAGAAGAACGGTGGTGCATTTATTCTAATGTGGTTTCGTTCTCTTGGAGCGGTTCTCAACGTGTTTTCGCTCAGCTGTGGATTTTAAAGCCTTCACTGCTGGTTTTGGTCGTTGCTTTGGTTTGAGTTGTCAACTCGTGAATTCTCGTCTAAACTAATATCTTTGTCAAATCTAAAACGGAATGACCAATTGTGAATGACTTGGGCTGCACTTCCGGCGTTGAAAGTAGGTGGCGTCTGATTCACTGAATCGTTCGCTTTGTTTTGATCACTGATTTCTCCATTTCTTTTTGAAGACTGGTCTTCTTTCTGCATGATGTAAGAGAATACTTGGCCTTTTTTTAGTTCACTCCGGTCTCTTTCAAAGCGATACCAAGTTTGAAATGTTTGTGATGGTTCTTAGTTTGACATTTCATATGAATGACAACTATTTTTCGCACTTGGTCTCGCTTCGAAGAACTCGGAAATGGTTTGTTGCGCAGTGGACTCTATGTTCAACCAACCAAGTGATGTAATTTGGGAATTATAACGGAGTGGTATTTCAGCTGACTGCTTCAGAAAGGCGTCCATTTTTTGTTTACTCTAGTTAGGGATAAGTAATGGCCTATGAAGATGACTAAACCAGGACCAGCACTAAAAAAGGCATAATTTCCGTCACCTAGTTGCTGCCCTAACATGTCGCTCAAGATGGCAGACGAGGTCAGAAAGAAACAATGTCAAAACTTTGGAAGTGGTATTTTAAGAACTATGACCAAGGGTTCGTATTATTATTATTTTTTTTTTTAGTTGAAAACATCCTAGTGACAACCATAACCACCTCTTTTTCGATGAAATGTTTTCCTCAGTGCAAATTTTAATACAGATTTCAAATTTGCCTTTAATGTGCGGGTCCTTGTTCAGGAGACTGCAGGCTTGCATGAGGTCCTTACAAAAACAATCGAGAGCGATTTTCACTGGTGGGTCGTAAATCCAAAGTAATTAAAAGAGCCAATCATATTCTGAAGGAAGTACACTCTACAGCCAACCACAAATCGAACTAATGCATGACTTTGTTTTACTATCCAATCGGAATGCAAAGCAAGTCAACGGCAGCTGACGCCAAGCGCGGGAAAACCGGTGACAGTGACGAAGTAACAATTGGTTTTAGTATTGCATCTGATTGGTTGAAAAACAATTGTTTTTTTTGTTTTTTTATCCAATCGCATGGCAAACCAAAGCCAATGCAGTAGCATAATTACTTTCGACAGCCAAGTGAAAACTGCTCTAACAAAAATGTATTTCTGTTGGTTAACCTTCGTGGGGTCAAATACTTGCGTTAACTCATGGTAAGCTCAACTAGGTATATCTTCCAATTGCCACTAGGAAGTGAAATTGCCCGGGTTAATTTTGATAAACACTAGTCACTATTTAATAGACTGTATTTATTAATTTGAATGAAATTTTTACAAATGTTTTTAATAAATCTCTGCTGCTCTGGTGTCTCTTATACAAGTTCTTCTGATAGTGTATAATTGATGGTTTTGGTCAAAGTCGTGCCCCCCC
>BLFK01000291.1:1010002-1031247 GCA_014634185.1 Astreopora myriophthalma
CCCCCCCCCCCCTCCTTCCTTTTAATTATTTAATACACCCATTTTGAAATCACTGCTGATCCTTGCAATCTGATTGGCTCTCAGCGGTGTGATTTATTCATAAATCGCACCATTTTGGGGAGCTCTAAATCACATCCTTTCTTTACCGCATCAATATAGTCAAATTTTGGTCTGAAATAATACTGAAGTGGTTAATAAGTATTAGAATCGCATAATTGAATAAAATCTTGCATTCTGATTGGTTAACGAAGCGAGGTATTTAGCGTGGAATTGCGGTTTGAAAACGAGGCTGATATTGTTTCGCATCTACGTAACAACTGTCGTCAAATTGTAACCCAACAACTGCGACGAGTTTCTTTTTTTTCTTATTTTATTCAATTATGCGATTCGTGCGATATCGGTTTTCGCGTGCAATTTAACGCGGAATTCCCTCGTCAGGTAATGACGTTTCCTATAATATTGACTAATTCCAAAATGGGTGTAAGACAGTCGTAAATAAACTTCGTGTTGTGCAAGTTGTCTGAAATCATACTTGTGATTTCATATCGAGTTTGAAATCACGCGTATGACTTGAGACCGACTTGCACCCATTTTGGAATTTGTCAACATTAATACCTACTCGAATGTTACAATGACCGCTGACGTCACGTTGGTGCCGAGAATTGCAATCATTATGGCGAAGAGATGAAAGATAAGCGACAACGAGGGCGATGATTGCGTTGCTGATTCCATTTCGGAATCACCAGACATGTTTTTCTTTATAAACCCTCTTTCGCTGCGAAAAGGGAATGAGCATAAACAAACGTTTTTGGGACCAAGGTGACGTCACAACTTGAAATTTCGCATTAAATTCGACCCAGACCTCTGAGCATTTTTGCAGAGCAAAATAGCCTAATTTTGATCGTTCGTAGAATCCGCAATTTTTTCCCCATCTCTCTAAGACTTCGGAATCATCTATTCGAAACGATAAATTTAAAACTCGCGCAGAAGCACTACAAGGAGTTTTCTTAAGTGATGCTTCCAGAAAAGGCGTGGGTTGCGTTGTTTACATATGTTTACATATGTTTGCCCTTCAGTGCATTAATGACAACGAAAAGTCCTGTAGGTGTGAATGACAAGAGCAACCGAACTCTCCGTTGAAGACAGGAATCTATCAATTAACATCTATTATTAGTGGTCGGTAAGTACTTCAAGAAAAGAAAACGCTTTCTTTTACCTAGTTGTGTCTCGGTTGAAAAGCGTTTATTAGGGTTTGGTATTAACCCGCGGGCCTTGAAACTGTCGTGTGTTTTTACTCCACCGTTTCGACGCAGTTTGTCAAAAAGAAATATAGTTGCCGAAAGTCTTTAACGTACAGCAATTCTGTTGGTGCTTTCTCATGCCGGGTCATGAGCCGTGCAAAATCCTGTATATCGTAATTTCTATGTGCAGCTGGAAAACCTGCATTTAAATAATAACGACAACTGACTCGTGTTTGTCGGCTCTATGACCTTCATTCCTCTCCCTTAAGCTTAATTCTGTGGTTGAGTTTTATTGGAAAAGAATATCTCCCTCAGTCGGCTCGAAGCACTCGACATCGTTGTTTCGATTTTAAATAATAGGCATAATAATCACGTATAAATAATAATCAAGTCTCGGGTTATTTAGGTGAGCACGAGTGCTCTAGTAATTGGGGAGGCTAGAAATCAAGTGAAATCAAATGTTGGCTTTTGTGGAGAGGGGAAAACCGGACAACTCGGAGAAAAACCTCTCGAAGCAGAGTAGAGAAACCAACAAACTCAGCCCACATATGACGCCGAGACCGGGTATCGAACCCGGGCCACATTGGTGGAAGGCGAATGCACTCACCACTACGCCAACCCTGCTCCTACATATTCATAAGCTTTGTATAAATACCTGTCAAATAAACGATTTCCTCAGATGGACTAACAAATCGTTTAGCTTGCGGAACAAAAAAAACTCAATCTATCATATTTTCTTACTAACTCATATTTTCTTACTAACTATATAAGAGAAGCAAAACTTGTCGCCTTTTTAAAGCTCTTCCAACTCTGCAGATGTCAATTGGTACTTCTGATGTCCGTCAAATATTACTACAGCGTCTGGTCGTTGGTGGTGTCAATGTGCACGATACCTGGTGGCAGCGGTTGCAATTTGCCTCAAGGTCAGTTACGCTTTAGTAAATTTTAGAACCAGCAAGATATCTCGCCTGGTAAACTTGATAAAGCAAACAAACTTTGCAGTCCTCTTTCCTTTTTAAGGTTGTGGTGTCAAGCCTGGCAACTTGTGCTTTAATTAGGAACTGCAGGTTTCTTCCAAAAAGAGCCCTCATTCAGCTTTATTCTAAGGCTATATCTCCGGCATTTGTATCTTAAATTACTGCTTGGTCGTGTGGGGTTATTGCCCAAATGCTGATTTTTTTTTCTCGCTCAAAAGATTAAACCGTGTACCCGCAAACATATGTTCAATTTACCCAGAGATGTGGCATCCAAGGGTGTGTTTAAAATGTTTGCTAGCGTCATACATTATCAGTTTAAAAGTTCGACCAGATACACAGGAGCTTTGACGAGTTTGTTTATTTCAATATTTTTCACATGTAAGATTTTATTCGAAACTATAGGGGACTATACATTTATAGAAGGCTTATGAACTTAACGTTTTTGTGCCTCCGTCAAAAGCTACTAAATGTAGCTTGATACCACCTGCTCAGCTATGCCAAGCGTGTGCTAATTTCACAGGTCAGTGGGCAAATCGTTCTTGAGCTGTCTTTTCTGAAAGATTCACACGGCAATATGGACAAAAAGTAACATATCCCTGGCTTGGATTGAAATTTCGTGGATGCAAAAGCGACCAGTCATAGGCTTTCGATGAGTGTACAGTTTATACATTTAGTTCAGAGAAAGCTTATGACTGATTTAACGTTTTTGTGCCTCAAAAGCTAATTGTAGCCTGATACCACGTGCTGAGCGATACCAGGCGTCTTTAATTCCACAGGTCAATTGGACAAATCGTTCTTGAGATACCTTTTCTCAAAATTCACACGGCAATATTGGGAAAAACCTCTTCAAAGTTGAAAGGGATCGTCCCTGCATGGCTTGGATTGAGGATTTCGTGGATGTTAAAGTGACCAGAGTAGCAGAAATGCTGTTTCCGTTGCCACGGTAGCGAAATAAGTGTCGTAAACCTCAGGTCACTGTTTTAAACCTTGGAGAAAACACCTGTCAGTACTTAGTCCATCAATCCACAAAACATAAAAAAACACTTTTATGACACATTTTCAGATAGACCTTGCCTTGACAGTTGAATGTAGTTAGACTCTTAGGTGGATCAGAATGGCGATTTCGTCACCTTCAAAAATTGTTTTACTCATTAATAAAAAGAATTTTCAACTTCTCTGCGGGGGGTCCTTTGAGAGTGAATCAACCGTGCCTTAACTAGCCTGCGTGAGTCGCCATTCAAACAAGAAAAGAAAAGCCATCATACGATGCTTCTTTTTCTCAGCCTGTAGCTAAAATTATGTTATCAGTGAGAAGCCAAAAGCTATCATACAAGAATAACGTCAACGGCTTTAATCTTCCTAATTTTGAAAATAATTATGTATAGTACGTATACTTTATTTTTTTTTTAAAGACCTACAACTGCTTATTTACATACATGATGGAGAGTACATATGAAATTGTCGATTCATGTATTTGAACTGCAGATGTGTCATGAATTGAAGTGTGATCATCGCAGTTCATGAAGCAACTTAAGCAGCTGCATATATGAATCGAAAATTTCACATATACTCTCCATCATACATTCACCTATTATGGGGTATAAACACGAACTCGCAATGACCACGGCTCCCAGCTGGCTTGATAGCGCAGGTCCGCAGCTGCTTTAACTTTCTTCATTAACTGCGATGGTTACTCTTCAATTTAATTACATACAAGTAAACAGAACTCTCCAACCAATAAGCCATTTCCGAGTTCAGTTCAGCCTCTTTTTGAAAGCGAGTCAAAGTGCGAACTTCTTGCGTCTTACAGGCCGCGCAAGCTCAGTATGAGAGTATCAACATAGCTGCAAATATAAGGATTTGAAAAGAAAGAAAGAAAGAAGACTAATTATTTTCTTTGAGTGGAAAGACGGGAAACAACTAAATCGCTTAAAACGGGTTAGATCAGGAAAATAACCACACAGGAAGTAAGAAGCACACCATTGAAATAAGGTAAGGCTTTGTTATTGAGACCTTTTGCGTACAATTATCTTCTAGAACCCATTTACCGGAATCGCATACAAATCCTTATATTTGCAGCTATGTTGAAACTCTCACACTGAGCTTGGGCCGCCTGTGAATTTACTTAAAATATGCTGATGAACTTGAACTAAGTTTCATAAGAAAGACACTTGGTCTCCCTTTTAACAAGAGATTGAAACGAACTTGGAAATGGCTTATTCTGATCATCATTTCCCCAGAGCGTCACTCTTTGCTTTTGGTTTTGTTTTGTTTTTTCTTTCAGATCAATGCCGCATGTTAGCATTTGGCCCCGCTGAAGGATCCAATGGCAAACGTTTAATGAATCACGTAATACGCGTCACTGACGTCAACAACGAAGGCTTTTGCAGGACACACTGCTACTTCGAACCCAATTGTGTCAGTTACAATTTCGAAATGGAGGCGAGTGAACACGAAAAGCACAAATGTGAACTGAACAATTCCACTCATGAAGGTCATGAAAACGATCTGAAGGAAAAAGCATCGTACAAATACTACTGGGCTGAGGTAATAAAACAATTAAAGTTAACTTAAGCACAAATAAATTTAAAGAAGCTCACCATTGCTTGAAAATTTTAGCTGTCAAGCTCTGACTTCGTTCTTTAATCCGTTCTAATTTTTCATGACCTTGCTGTTGGTGCAGAAGTCCTTGAGCCTTCGATTAAAAAAAAAAGTCGGCTTGAGGCAAAACTTTAGTCTAGCAGACTGTTTAAGCAGCCACATCACCCAGTGGACAGTGTAATCTTCGCAGCCTTTTGCGTCAAAATTGGGGCTCCTTAGGCATCAGTTAATTCCAGCTGCTCCCTCCCCCCACCCCCCGCTCCCGGCAACCGCGGGAATTTGCACGCCTTTCAAGTCCCCGGGGTAGGGCGTAAGAAAATTTATTGCGTCCCAGGGGCGGGCTTTTGCCTACCCCGGGGCTAACCTCGGGCTTTGACTAGCACGTTGAATGTGAATTCGAAAAACATAAAGGAGCGATTTTTTTGGGAAGGACAAGGAGTTTGTGGCCAAATGGTTTGTCCGCCAAGGACTCGACAAAGTTCTGGCTTTTGTCTTCGATTGTATGCATTTCTTCATTGATTAGAGCTTTAGCAGCAACGAAGGCAACGTTAAAATGAAAACATCATTTGTAAAATATAAATTTGCGCAGTCGTGTTTCGCGAATATTCCATTTCGTTCACGATGTACAACGTCGGCGGCGAGCCATTCTTTTGACTGAATTGGTAGGAAGGGCGTTGAAATAAATGTAGAGAGCGAACGATTCACTATTGTGTGCTCACGTTTTCCTCAAAACCTTAAATTTGGTCTCTTCACGTCGTTGTTTTGCAGACGGCGGCAAAGAAAATATAAACTTCATGCCATGCAGACGAAAATTAATTTATTAAGCATTAAAATGCTGAAATTGATTGGGACAAACCGGGGACGGGGCATTTGCCCTGGTCCTTCGCCCTCACTGCGGGGCAAGTATCCCCACCCCGGGAATTTGCCATCCCAGAAAGAAAAAGGGCTAAGCGCGGGTAAACGGCGGGAGTAACAGCGCTTTTGTGATGTTACACTTTTGTGATGTTACACAATTGCTGTAAGCCCAATTGTGCAATTGTTTCTCTCGGTCCTACCCGCGCAGAGTAACAGGTGGATCCCGACCGTTGGGTGAAACCGACCGTTGGGTGAAGCCAGGCGTCTCTAGACCTGCTGCTGGAAGCCGATGGGTGCGTAACGAAGTCGGCGGAAGGTGGCTTCGCGGGAAGGATTCCGTCGTTGGATGGTCGGCGGGTGATATACCTTTCCGTGGGACCATAGGGCCCCCGTGGATCTGTCCCCCCCTTGTGGCATGTTGAAGCGGGGAGTATGACGGCATTATAGGTTACCGAGCCACAGTGCGAGCCTGCTGTGGCAACCGGCTTGCATATGACCCGTGATGAGCCCACCGGGTACGGAGTCGCGGCCGGAATGGGTGAGCACTTCCCATAAGTGCAAATTCCTCGCACCCCTCACCCGGTTGGCTCCCGAGGTGAGCTGATGGACAACTGCGGTCTTGTCGCCCGGGCCCTTCATTCATTTGTTATGTGGCTGTAAGCCCGAAGTGCCCTAACATAAGTGGGCGGTACGGCCGGTAGACCGCGGAAGGGTGCAGCCGTGATCTGAGGATATGTCGCTGGGTGGGGACTTCGTGTGCGGGGCGGTGCCTAAGCTCGGGGAGGAGGTAAGTTTTAACCGTTATAGCCGGATAATGGTTTAAACTTAAGATTATAGTAATTTGTGATGCTCGGTCGTTGTTGATTCAGAGCGCTTGTGTGAGCAATCCATGCAAGAACGACGGCACCTGTCAGGCAGGTTTTACAGAGCGAAGATACCGTTGCTCGTGTACTGTTGGGTACAAAGGACATAACTGCGAAGAACGTAAGCTCTAAACCACTTATATTGTTGGAGAAAATGTCAGTCAGATTAAATGTGTGTTTTCAAGGAGATCGACTAGCAATAGAGTTATTTCAGTAGAGTTATGACTGCCAAAATCCTGAATTCAAGATTCTGGAAAGCCAAAATTAAATGAACCGACTTGACTCTTAAATCATGGTTTAGACCTAATCACTAAACTTTAAGCTAACCCTAACCAAAATCATGAATTCAGGATTTTGGAGGCTTAACTCTAACTCTATAAAAGTAACTTCATAAAAGTAACTCTATGAATAGCCGTCCCCGTTTTCAAGCTTTCGTAGCTTCCTTGCAAAGAATTGTTTAATATTCAACTATTCTTCGCAGAAGGCGAATATGATAATGGTGATTGTTTTAGTATAATTACCCAGGTCAGTGAGCATCATAAAAACTGTATGTTCTTTCATTTTCTTTGTTTCATGTTCAAGAACACCGAGAAATTCGGAATGTTCAGGGATTTTTAGGATCTACGACGGCGATGTCCACGAAAACGTCATTTTACTGAATTGCCGCGTAGTTTACGTTTTTCAAAGGTTTGGTGATTCCAGTTAGCTCAACTTCTACGTACAAACTAACTGAACTATCCTGGAACTGAACGGTAACGGTGTTCAAACTGACAAGATAAATCAAAAGTCGTGCCGTTTTGTGCTCGCGTTTTCCTTAGAACTTGAGATTTGGTCATTTCACGTTTAGCAGTGCATTCTCATGACGTTGCCGTCGTGGATCTTAAGGTCCCTAGTACCATATGACCTAATCCCAGAGGGTCTGCCAAGGGAGGTCTTTGTTCCCGGACTGGCTGCGTTTTCTTGTTGCCGAAATGAATTCCGAACTTATTTCCAGCTTTTTGATCCCTAAAATGGCTTATGTTCCCTTGTTACCTGACCGAGATATTGTCTTTGTCTCCCTATTCTCCAGTTCAAATTAGCCATGTTCCCTTGTTCCCCCAAACCCCTGAGAGAGCCTCATCCTAACCAAACACAGTGCGCGCATCTCTTTGATCACTTGAGCCTAAGCTTTTTCAATGTCACCCGGGCTATTGATTACTTGGAGCAGCAGATACACTACCTCGCCGGCTTTTGTTTAAAACATGAGACTTCAAGTATTCATTCTATAGCTACAAGACTAGGAAAGGTCCTAAATCAAATGTAACAATGCACAGCGTTATCCTTTTTATACTTTGAGAAATACTTGTTGCTATTTTAAGGTTCCTTTTCGAGTAGCTGTAAATCACCCATATTTTTTTCCTCTCGTTCGCTGTTGCACATTATGTACTCCGTATTAACGAGTTCCTTTCATTTCGTCCAAAATCTCAGCAAAGATGTTCAGTCTGCTGTTCCCAAATAGAGGAATTAACGATTACGTCATTACACATGATATGCCGCCAAACCTCCATGCGGTGACGGTCTGTTTGTGGATGAAAACCAACGATACAGAGAATAAAGGAACGCCACTGAGCTACAACGTGCAAGGAAATGACGTAGAAGAACTTGTCCTGTGGAACTACAGGGGTTTTGAGCTTCGTGTCGGAAATAGCGGGCACAGGTAAAAACACTTATTTATAATCTAGTAATCAGTACTTCTGCCGGCAAGTGTAGCTGAGGCATATGTTTACAATGCCGTTGGTCTAAAAAAATTAATGGATCAACATCGCGTCAGTGTTGTATCACTAATCACAAACTCTCGACTCCACTTCGAGTTTGTAAATAGTGTTACAACACTGCCGCTGATATGCTAAACATTACATGACCTTGGCTCGACGATGGCTTGTTAACGGTTATATTAACAAGACGTAACCCTTAATCATCCGTATATAGAAATCACGGAACTCGCGTTTCTGCAAACGATGGAATGTGGCATCACATTTGCGCAACGTGGGAGAGCGCTGATGGATCTTGGAAATTGTATAAAGATGGCATAGAGGAAAAGGCGGGACAAGGTTTAAGCACAGGTATTTTTTTAACTGTCATGCTAACTGCTACAAAAATCAAAGGAAAAAAAACGTTTGGAATAAAGTTTTGCTGTTGCGCTTTACCGTGCGAACTTTTCCTTTTCTCAGTGGTTAGTTTTTTAGGCTAGTTCAAGCATAATAAATTGATTTAGCGGGCTGCTTTAGTGACGAACGTAAAATAAGCGTTAGAAAATCAAATTCTCAATAACCATTTTCCCTTCTGAATTTTTAAAGGTCACGTTATCCGTGGTGGTGGAGTCCTGGTGCTAGGCCAAGAGCAAGATGAAGTGGGAGGAGGCTTTGACCGCAGTCAATGCTTCATCGGTGAAATGACAGGTGTCAATATCTGGAATCACGTGTTAGACAAGGCAGAGATACAACGCATGTCTACGTCGTGCTCTATAGGGTTTGGCAACGTGTTTCCGTGGGTCTACTTTAAATCTCATTTGAAAGGCTCAGTGAAAATAATTCCGCTGCCCGCCTGTTAGGCTAATGAAGGTTTCAGCTCCAAGCCAAAGCCAAATATGGCAGACACCTCAATGGAATCAGTTGTGTAAAACGTAACGTTGTTTGCAAGTTAAGACGTGTTGTTACGGCCACGTTGAAGTGTCCATATAGCCTAAGTATCTCTTGTTTCAGCAACTGCATATGACCGATTCCAATTTTTTTCATTTTAATTTATTTCTCTCGATTTATTCTTTTTCATCGTTTCCGAGTAAAGTAAATATGTTTGAATTCCCCCTTGAGCCGCGACCTTAAATGTTGGCCAGAATATAAGCCCCATTTACATCTCCTCGAGAAAAAAAGGCCTAAGTGTTTCCTTGCATGCTTTTCTTCCGGTATTCACTTTATCAGAAACCATTCCCTTGCGTGCAGTCAGTCTCGAGAGCTGTGGCTGATTAGGAAATGATAAACGAGTTTTTAGAGTATTGTTAAAGTATGGCAGATTGAGAAAAATATTGGGTTGGTTATATGCACCTTACTAAAGCAATGACACTTCAATATGGACACCTGCTCACATACCTCGGACTGACTTCTTTTCATTATTATAACATGAAGTATCGTTCGTCAAGAAGTAAATTTTAATCTCTTTCTGATTAATTTGCTTCTGTATTTCGAAATGCGTAACTAGACTTTTTGATTTCTCCTTTTCCAAATCGACACGGGCTGCTTCGTCAGTGTCAAGATCCGAAATTTCAGTATCTCCTTACAGTAGCATTCTGAATTTTGAGCAATCCGATAAGTTCTTCTTTCAAACGTTATAATGACAGCAATATTGTATTTAAACAGCACAGAAGAATACCAGGGCATAGACACTACGGACTACGTTCCCCTCAGTTTGGTTCAATTTGGTTTGGGTAGTTTTTATTACCGCTTGAACGTCCCATAAAGAAACGACATTGTAAACAAGCCGTGCGAGGTGTAGAAGCCAAGTCCTGATCTTTTATTAGTATTCTTTGTAGTGCTCCGCTGCTCCAGGTGCTCTAAAGATGAGGGTCTCCCAGGGGTTTGGAACCCCTGGGGGGGGGGACGACCTGAGAATATGGCCAGTTTTAACTTGGGAGCAAGGCAACGGGGAAAGGGTGTCAAAACTGTACTGTAGATATACTGTAGTAGTGGTTTTAGCAATGTTATAATAGTAAACATTGTGAAAGGAACAGAACAAATTTATGCTTGAGCTTGTTAGTTATGCACGGTGATTACATTCCCTTAGTTCTAATGGCGCAGCCAATTTGACGATGCAAAGAAAAAACGGTGATGTCAATCCTACAGCGCGGATTAGAAAGGCCGTGAGCAAATGTCAAGCCCTACCCCCGAGCTGAATGGACAAAAACTGATATTTCTTACCATCACAAAAAAGTCAATCCCAGAGTAGCAAGCTAGTTAACTGGAACGATAAAAGCTTATTGAAAGTGTATAGAATTATTAGCTTATTGTGCATCACGTTTCTACCGACAGCTTCGCCAAACACCATAAAGGTTCAAACGTGCACATTTCGTGTTTAGCTTCAATGTCTTTACACAATCCACTCCGACCCAAACTTTTCTTTCGCTCGTCTCTCACAAAGCAGCATTCTCACTGTTGGCGTCGTTTGAACGCGCTGTCTCGCGTGAGAGGACAGCGGGAAGTCGTAGAAGTCCAAAACGGTATCCATAGGGAGGAGCTTGTAATATGTATGCTGCGTTATTGACCAAGCGAAGGAACCCATGAATAGGAGCGTCCATATGTTTTAATCCGGGCCACCAGTTATTTTTAGTTTTCGAAATTCCCTTGAAAAGTGGTTGCCATGGTTGCAAGCGCTCTCCTCTTTGCAAAAATACTTGGCATAAAAATTGAGCTGTCAATCGCTGTCATGCTAAGCCATTTGATTGGATGAACGTGCCTCTGTTTTTCAGTGCGTGAAATGTCGTTCCAAAAATAGATCCGTTTACTCCTGTGTTGGCGTACGAACCCAGTGGATGGACGCTCTTTGTTAACGTTATGGGCTCCTTTCAAAGGCGAAGTCAAAATGGCTGGATATTGGCCATGGTTCTTTTTCTGCGTTTAGTATGGACCGAAGCGAGGTCCAGGTCCGTAAAAACGCCAAAAAAACTGAGAACGAGGCCAATATCTAGTCATCTTGACCGAACTTGTTCGGTCAATAAAGAAGTTATTTTATGGCTATGCTTCTCTCTTTTCGTTTTCCATGCGACAAAACGGCTTTCATGCGTGTTTTAAGTTTTGTATTCCGGTTACTGTTTCAAAATAAATTCACGAAACTCGTCTATGTTTTCTTGTTTGTAGTTGTCTTCTATCGCCTTTTGCAACTCCATTGTCCAGAAGTTACGGACTAAGTCCGCTCTACGCATGCTTTTTTTCTTGCGCGGGAACAAAACGGAAGTCCCGAGCGGGCAAGATGGGCCAATCTTGCCCTCTCGGGTTTTCCCGCGGACTGACAGTACACAAATATATGGAAAGACGGGCACTGTGCAGCGAAGGCGAAGGTTATTCCCTAAAAATTTGTCGGCAAAATCCTTTGCCCGCCTATATATATAGTTCGCAATCCGTAATTTTTTTCTTTTTTGACCCAACGTTTTACGTAAATAATTTTGACTTCGGATCCCCATACAAACATCGCAAATTCTTTACGTCTTAAGAAAATGATATGAACCCAAGAGTAACATACCTCGATTGAAAATGATCATCTGGATGACTGGAGTCCTGAGAAGGACTCTTGACTGACGTTTCGTGCCTACCCGCCAAGATGGCGGCTTTCACCGTGAATGTTCAGCGGTCAGTGGTAATGTCCGATTGAAGGTGACCGGGCCGTTGCGGCGTATTCTAGCAACGGCCGTACTAGACTTAGGAAGGCGCACTTTTTTATTCTGTTAAAAACGAATACCGAATACTTGTTTTGTCCGCTGTTCGGTTGTTTTCAATAAATCTCCCAGAAGGGCTGGAGCGAAGTAGCAACGTGGCCATGCCAGGTGACGTCAAAGACGCATGCGCATTCTCCCTCTCATAAATAAGTTAGGAATGACATCATAAACAGTGGTAGAGAAAGGAAGAAAACTCGAGATTCAGTCGTTAAAATGTCTTACGCATATCTTTTTAAGTACATTATTATAGGAGATACAGGTCAGTGAGATATAAAGATAGGCTTTCTCTTTTTTCTTTGCAGCCTTATTCACTAGTGAAAGTGATAAAACTGGATCCCAGTTGAAGGATCAAAATGGACGCCATTGATCGCAATGTGGTTTTCAGGATCATTTGTTCAGTGTTTGACTACTTTCGTCCTTTCTTGTTGATCTAGGCGTTGGTAAATCATGCCTTTTACTGCAGTTCACAGATAAGCGTTTTCAACCCGTGCATGACCTCACAATAGGTAAGTTTGCCTTGAGCGAAGCCAATGATCGAGCGAGCGGGCGTTATGTTGAAGTTTGTTGTAAAGGAAAAGTAGAGTTGCACCATTACTTTGTTGTCGTAATTGTGTATACGTGAATTAAATCATTATTCCTTTATTTTATGTAGGTGTTGAGTTCGGAGCTAGGATGATCACCATTGATGGAAAGCAGATCAAACTTCAGATCTGGGACACGGTGAGCTTAATTTTGAAACGTCCTCCATCCGTATAAAACTTGTTGTAACTTGTGCGTTGGACGTATAAGCTTACGATGAGATTTTTGAAAGGAACGGTCTCATCAACGCATTAAAAATGAAACGTTCTTTCATTTTATGGAACTATCTTTGTGGGAATATAATTTTGCTGTGGTGTATCTGTTTTCAATAATGGCTTTTCATACTTGAAAGCCACATCAAATTCTATTGTAATATAATTTGTATTAAAGGAACGTTGAAAAGAATTTACTGTGTATTTAAGCCTATTTGTTTCTGGATGTTTCTCAGAGTTTATTCACATTGAAGTCAGGGAACCATACATTACTCCGATTCTCTTTCTGTCGATTTATCCTTGAGAAATACGTAAAATTAAGTCCATGTTATTTCAGTGCAGTGAAGTTAGTATCCACCTGTGCTTTATTGAAGAAGGGTTATTTTAATTAAGTGATATTATGTGCCTTCCAGTGAATATTTTTTTCTTCGGGGAGGATACAGCATGAGAAGATATAATATGTAATTAAAGATGAACTATCTGGTTTGTACACCAGAAAATCTGTCAGCCTACAAGATAGTACTTTGCTGTTGTGGTCAATTTAGTATTGTTTTGATTTCATGGCAATGGCTTAACAAAAACTCTGTCCCAATAAAAGAGATCTCTGGGTGTACATTTCCTGTTGTGGACATTTAGGATTATAATAAAATGAAAAGATAATATACATCATACATGTAGTATAATTATTAGTGACAGAAGGGCCTGGAATGCAACCTATTCATAGTGCTTTTGTGGGGAAAGGGGGGGGGGGGGGGGGGTACTGTGACCAAATTCCGGGCAATAAGTTGGGCTGGGGTTATATAGTATTGAACTGTCATAAGTCCTGTGAAATAAATGAGAGCAATCCGGTAACAAAAATGTTCTGGCTTGTTTTTATTTGATTGCTTACAGTTATGGTGTGCGGCCCATGTTGGTTCATTTTAGAATTCAGGCACCATTTTCTTGCTTGGAAAAATAGACTCTTGACCCAAAATTTGATGGAGTTTTGGTTGTACCTTGATTCCCTCAACTGTCTCCTCATAATTCTCAAATATCAGCTTAGGTTAAAGGAATGTTCAAAGGTTTCTAATCTTGGTTTTAACCTTCTGTTTTGAATGTTTCACTCCTTTAAATGATTTTACAATTTTTTAAGAATTGGGTCACAATTTTATTAAACTGTACTTTACTTCGTTAAAACTACCTGTATGATTTTGCCATGTGTAGGCTGGTCAAGAGTCATTTCGTTCTATCACACGTTCGTACTACCGTGGAGCAGCAGGAGCTCTGCTAGTTTATGACATCACACGGTAAGCCAAGTGTACAGCAAACACATGGATTAAAGTGTACAATAATGGAGGAAAAGAATAAAACCTTTGTTTTAAAATGTAGAGTATGAGTAGTTAGTTTTAATACAGTTAAATCTTATTTAATGTGGTTAACGACTAGGAGCTTCAGTCTCTGGCATTTGGGCATTCTTTGGTGGCGTGTTATTTTGTTCTGTAGCGTTGTAGCATGACCATTTAGCGTTTGTAGCATTCTAGTGTTATTTTCTGAGTGTGGGAGGGCTAGTTCCGATCCAGCGGTATGTCACTTTTGTGCAGGCGCGTGCCAGTACACGTGCCACGTGCATGGTAGTCGTAGCTTTGGTTGGTGGGTTTTCGGTCTAGCAGCGGAGAGTTTCTGTTTCCCCTCCCACCCTCCCTTGTCCTGGTTTAGGGTCTCCCCCTGGGATTTCATTTTCTTTCCACTGAGTCTCTGGCCTCAGCGTGATGGGTGCTATTGTTGGGCTTGGTGCAGGGGGGCTCGTGGCTAGGTTGAGGGTTCGTAGCCGAGTGGGTGTTCTTCTACCTTGGGGTGTGATTGCGGTTGCACACGCCCTTGGCCCCTGGGCACCCAACCTGCATTTGCGATGCAGGCGGTAGTGAATTTTTTATGCCAGTGAAGTTGGCACAGCAGAGATTGGCACAGCTGACAGCATTGGCACATCACCACACATGTGATTGAGTTTCTTATTGTCTGTCTACTCCAAGAGTTACTATGCTTTTCCTCTCTCCTCAAAAACCAAACTATACCAAATTCCAATTCAATCTTGTTTTATGGGACAAATACTACTCTTCCCAGTACAGTGCAACACCTTCAACTTTTATGCCTTCAGAGTAGAGACAGAGTTGAGATTCAGATGTTGCCAGTCTTGTTCAATGCTCGTGTGTGTCATGTGATGGCCCTGTTTTGGTTCGCACAATGCAGCTTGCATTATTGTTCATACAAAGATCAAACAAGAAGCAAGAGAAAAATTTTAATTATTTTTTGTCAAAAATGTGTGGACATGGAAATGAACATTGTCCTTAGAGTAGGAACGTAAACACCAGAAAACTGCCAAGACTTTCTTAGTTACAGTGTACATCAATACTGTGGATCCCTCCAAACAGATCTTTTATTATACACAAAGTAATTTTTTTCTCTCAAGCTACTTGTTCAATGTTTGTGGGATTGTAATGTTCTGTTGACAAAGAGCAAAATTCATGCTTTTTTTTCCAATACTCTCTTGTGTAAACTTAGTACTCACTGGCCAAGGTAGCCAGGGGATGCTTAACAGGCTGTCAAACTTTGAATGCTTGACGACCACTTAGATCATTTTTACTCCAAGCTGCAACCGATGGTACTGAGGCTTTGTAGACAGAAAACAGCTAAAAGCCTGTCCCTATTATATCAAGGAGCTGTCTGAACCCTTAGTACGACACTTTTAATTTGTTGTTGCAGGAGAGACACATTCAATCATCTGACAACATGGCTTGAAGATGCTAGGCAACATTCAAGTTCAAACATGGTAATCATGCTGATTGGAAACAAGAGGTAAGTTTCCTGCCCAAGGGGTCCCGCAGTGACAAGTAAAATCGTCTGGCATTAGCCAGAGTAAAATCTATAAGTGGCACTCTTGGGCATTAAAGGGAATAGTGGAACTCGACTCAAGCAAGATTTCAAGGGCAGTAGTAATGGTCTGTGTATTTTTGAAAGGTGGTGTAGGCTTAACGCCTGATTTTTTACTAGTGCAGACCTAGCTTCATGCACGTCAGTCATTTTATGTTCTTACTTTTAAGTACCTTCTTGTCCAAATTGCACCTGTTGTTTATCTCCTTTCTCCAATTCAGCCGGCGGTCAAACACGGTGTAAAAATTAATGGCCATGTCTATATCTTTTTCTTAATTATGTTCTTCAGTCATTCATTCCCTTTTTCCTCTTTTTAAATGGACCCTGACCACAAGCACCAGCATACAAATACTCATCATTGATAATTCAGAATGTTTGAAATTTTGTAAAGAGGGCTTTTCAGCTATATTCACATTTATATGACATCAAATCTAAAGCCTACTGAGGAAAACTGACAGGCCAATTTTGATGAATTAAAATTCACTCTAAGACAAAAGGCATCATGTTGATGCTCCATGGGAAAAAATCTCCTACAAATCCTCACTTCATTTCCCAGAGCCTTGGAGTCTTGTTTATTGTTTGATAATGAATTTTAATATGATATCAAAATTGGTCTTGAGCGTAGTTTAAATAATCTTTGCCAGATAATACTTGCTCTAAAATTGTATGAGTAGCATACTGTATTTGCCTGTACATATAACTCCCCCCCCCCCCAGTTTTCAACCATAAACCAGGTCAGGTTTTTTTTTCCCATTTGGGTTAATATTTGAGCAGGGTTCGCATGCACCTTGAAACCCTTGAATTTCAAAACTAAAAATTCAAGGCCTCGAAAGTTCTGGAAAATTGCATTTGGTGCTGGAATGTGCTTGAAATTTGTTGCTCATGGCATCCAACCGAGATTGTCAAGTTGCTAATATGACGAAATGTTTTGGGCAAAGAAGTAACAACACAAAGTAGTAAAAAAGACCTGTAAAAACCTATTCCATTGGTTTGATTTTACACTGCACTGAGTCCTTGAAAAATGAAAATTGCATCCTTGAATCCTTAAAGGTCCTTGAATTTTTTACCCTAAAAAGGGTATGAACCCTGTTTAAAGGAAATGATGTTATGTATCTTACAAGGACTAAAGGGAATATCTGCTGAAAAACAACTTTGGTGTCAAACTTTATTCAAATGGTCCTGTTTAAATGTTCCAGGGATTTAAAGTCGATAATCCTGTCAATCTTTGAAATGCGAGGTGCCTGGACATTTGGTTTGAAAAAGCCGCTCCTCGCCTTTTTATTTTTGAATGTTTCTCATGGGAGTTTTTTTTATCTGACTGCATTGTCAGAATTCTCAAGATGGCAACCTCAGAAGAGTTCTTGATAACTCTAAATAATTTTGAGCCAGAAGGCAATTCTGATGAAGAAAGTGTTTAAGTTCAAGCAACGAAGATGAATGCGGCAATAGCGAAGAAGAATGTGTCAGGCACTTAGTCAGTTTGGAGTGGTGTAAATGTGTAAAAATTACAACACCACCAAACCACCGAGGGGAGTGTTTATGCTGCAGAAATAAACTTTTTGCACTTTTTCAAATACCCAGTATACAAACTGAGTGTATGCTAACCAGTGTCAAGTTGTTTGAATGTTCAAGAAAGGTTTGTGTTTTCTTAATCGTGATAAAATTGTTTGGGCGCCGTCTGTATTGAGAGAATGCAAACTTTGTGTCAAGGTTTCTATGTAGTTTGCTTTTAAGTGGCAAGCTTTCACATTAATGTGAATAAAGTGGACATCATAATTTCAACAAGATCATGTATTATTTTAAGCTGAAAACCATAGAACCAGGTACACAATGGGGAAAGGCTGTATAGAAGGATTTTAAGAAAAATAAAAGCAAAAACAAAGCAAACCCCTTTCAATTTGAAAAGAAATTTTCAATATGGCTTGCTGTAAGCTTACCAGCCAAATACACATGAACTTACAACTAGACTGAAAAGTAAACAGAGCATATTTATATTTGAAACATAGACAGAGCATAATTACTCTCAATACTGCTTGCTGTAAGCTGGCCAGCCAAATACATATGTACATAAAACAAGGCTGAAAAGTAAACAGAGCATATTCTCATGTAACCTGAAGGGTCAAACAGTATAATGCTTGGACGTGGAATCTTAAAGTGCTACTATGATCAAAAATCACTTTTCATTTTTCCTCACATTTTGAAAGTACTTGTGCTGAATATTCAGCATGCAGGATTTTATGCAATTATTTCAAGAGGAAGAGTATTTATTTTGACAGGAATTTTTTTATTTAATGGTCTGCCATTACTTGGAGCGGTTCTGACCGATAAGATTACTTGGAGCGGTTCCGGCAACCATCTTTGTCCAAAACACCAACAACCGACAGGAACTGACAGATAAAGGGTGACGTTTTGTTACAGCGACAGTGACAAAACATGACAGCGACACTGTCTGTAACAAAACTAGTGACGAGCTGGCTCTAAAACAAGCGACAAAGTGACACCAGAACCCCCCTTGAAGGGCCTCGTGATTGGCGTGAAAGACTTGGTAACCAAGTTACAAAATTGGTGGGAAACTGGTAAACATTGATTGTGGCATGGTGGCAGCTGGGGATTGTGTGTGGATTACTTGACTACCAATCAAACCTTTTCTTATGACCCATGAAGAAGTCAAGGCTGCTTTTTGGGTCTGATTTTAAGGTCATAAAAGGTTTACTTATACTTGTGTAAATATGGTAGGATCACACAGTGCTTGTCACTTAAAATTTCTGTGGGTTGACTCACTGAAATTTACAGAATCCCCCTCAAGTAATTGGCCGAGTTGTTCAAAGCAGGGTTAGTGGTAACCTTGGGTTAAGGACTTTCTGCACATCCCTACTACACACGTAAGCAGTGTCATAATTTCCCACTGTGTCATTTATTCAGCGTTTGCTTAGGTGAAACTGGAAGCAAGGATGGCATCAGTGAGGGCAGCCTACTTAGTTAACCGGCTTAGCTTACTTAGGTAGTCTGCCTGTAAATGACCCCCATTGTTTTCAACATGAATCACTTGTTTTAGTAACTCTCTACAAAATATGACAAAATGAAAAAAATCTCATTGTAAGAAGTTAGTTTTGTGTTAAACAGAATCACTGACCTCCCATTGTGTTAATTGTTTAGATTATAATATAGATAGGATCCTACGTGCGCTCTGATTGGTCAAAAACCCATGTTTTATCAGAGTATAAAACATAGAAAAAGCGTGTTTTATTGTTTTTCGCCACATTACCTCTATATCATAAAGCAAATGAAGAAGCCTAAGCCGTGTATTACACTGTGATAAAAAACTCCAGACATTTGAGAACACTCAAGAAATGTAGACAACACTCGCCTGCGGCTCGTGTTGTCTACATTTCCCTCGTGTTCTCAAATGCCCATCGTGTTTTATCACAGTGTAATACACGGCTTAGGCTTCTTTATTTGTTAACTAAAACAGAGGTCAATGACAGAAAGCAAATATGGGTTGGAGCCTGGGTATGACTGCTCAGCCTCATACCATGTGATTACCTTATTAGGCTCTTGTCTATCTCTGTCATGTGCTTTTCTCAGCCAACTCTTTGCAAGCTGCAGGTTCTTTCAGCCTGCAGCAATTTGAATCCCTCCCTCCCGTTTTCTGCTTTCTGGCTGTTGACCACTGGTACCTCCTACTGCCTGTAACCTATTTTACCTTTAGTTAATAAAGTAAGGGCAGGGAATGGCTGCCTGTAGCACCCCTTCCACAGTCGGTGGGTGTTATCCGAGCCTTGCCAGTACATTCCCTGCCCCAATGATTTGTGCCCAACTTGTGTATTTGCTGTCTTTCTCCGTGCACCCGTTCATTAATTTCTGAGTAGGTAACTTATAACCTAACTCTAGGCAAGAAATTGAAAAAATTCCACTTTGGGAAGCTTTTCACACAAATGTTCTTACGTGTAAGTCTGATTAAAACCTACAGGTTGCCATGGTAATTCTGGTTTAGCATGAAGTCTGTTTTGGAAAACTTGGCCATTATCGTCAAAGTTGGCCTTTCTTTGCTACAGTTTTGTATGATGTTCCTTGTTAAGTGGTGTGTTGTATATTTTGTCCACAGTGATCTTGAGGCACGCCGAGATGTTAGAAAAGAAGAGGTAGATGTTTAAAGTTGTTATATGTTTGGTTATGATCCACCTGACCTTATGAGGCACAGCTGTTCATAATAATATCATCACATTCTTTGTTACAAGATACATGTAATTTTCTTCACCTGTCGCTATTTTTTCTTCAAACAAAGTTTCCTCTCATGCACCTAAAACTTACATGTAGTAAAACTAGCAGTCATTTGACCCATGAGTGAGCTAGTGAGAGGAATGTGTGTATTCCTGAAATGATCAAAAACTTTGCATTGCAAAAATTCGTTCAAGACTGGAATGCATTAAAGGGGCTATGTCATCATATTTTGGAGTGATTTGGGGAGATCTTTAGTTAATTATGAGTCCAAGGGCACTTTCTTTTTTGTCAGAACTGGCCAGACCGGTCAGTTCGCAAAGAAAATGCAACAATTTGAAGGAACAGTTGCATGATATTACCTCACAAACTTTCAGAGGAGTATATATCATGCTCGAAGTCTGTGTCTTTGAAGGTATTCCAGAGTTAGCCCACCCAAATGCCAGGTTTGGCCAGTCAGTTCTGTCTAATGGAAAGTGCCCCTAGACTTGAAAGTGCTGATTCTGAGCAAAAACAATGATCATTATCCAGGCAAAAAGTCAGCCTGATTTTGATTCACTTTTTATATATTTTTTTAAGATCACCTAAATGCAACCTGTTTCAATCTTGTCCTTTTCTGCCCAGCCACGCACTTCTTTGGGCTTGTTGTAGTTCTTTTATGTTGTTCTACAATTGTATGTGGTCATTGTGATGTTTTTTTTTATTATTATTTTATGAGCACCTGATGTGTCACGAAATTGTGTAAAATTGCGTGACATAGCCCCTTTAAAGTGCTAGTACGATCAAAAATCACTTTTCATTTTTCTCGACATTTTGAAAGTACTTGTGCTGAATACTTGGCATGCAAGATTTTATGCAATTATTTCAAGAGGAAGGGTATTTATTTTGACAGGAAGTATTTTATTTAACGGTCCATGATTACTTGGTGTGGTTCCAACCGATAAGCCCTCAGAGAGCTGGATTCAGGAGAAAGTGATGTCATTATTTACTCACTAGCTTAGAAATGGAGTGTGTGATTGCGGCTTATTTAGTATGCAGCATGGAAGTTTTTTGCTTTCACGTTGTCAAATTTGTGTTCTGCATACTAATTAGGCTGCATTCACATACTGCAATTTTTAAGCTAGTGAGTAAACGACATCACTTTCTCCTCGATCCAGCTCTCTGAGGGCTCATCGGTCGGAACTGCACCAAGTAATGGCGGACTGTTAAATAAAAAAGTGCAGTTAAAATAAACAGTCTTCCTCTCAAAAATACCACAAAAAAATTCACCTGCTGAGCTAGCTTGGCAATGAGACAAGTGATAGCCAGTTTTGTTACCCCCCCCCCCCCCC
>BLFK01000291.1:1043615-1061115 GCA_014634185.1 Astreopora myriophthalma
ATGGGCTATATAGGTACATGCCGCAGAATAGGGTATGGTTTTTAACCCTTTTGTTTCTGTGTCCCTGGTGTGGTCCTTAGATAGGGTAGCTTAATTGTATTATCTAATACTGGAGTGTGAAAACGCCGGCCCAAACAAACGGGTTTTCTTTAACTTGAAAATTAATTTTGTTTTTTCCTTGAATAGGGCGCCATTTTTTCGGCTTTGGGCCTTAAAAAGGGTATCAGTTTTAGCTTTCTTAGTCCTTAAATAGGGCTAGGGTTCACAAACCTTCACAGCACACCCCTATCCAAAATTCGCGGGAGTACCCCCCCCCCCGGACCACTTGCTACAATTAAATCTACCTTTCTTGAGTGCACATTACTGTAAAGGTGCAATTTTGCAGTTCCTTGTTTCAGTGGTATTTTGTTTTCTACATGACATGTAATGTCACGGTTCCTGCTTGTTTTCAGTGCTCCATGCCACTCACCCTTCCCCAACCCCATCAAGGAAAAAAAACACCTGCACCTCATCAGTCAATCTTTGAACTCAGAGGTGCATGTGGCTTGGCATGCCACTGAAGTGAAATGGAGACAAATAAGAGTTTCTTACTGTCTTACTGTAACGATTTTCCATGTTTTCTTTTCTCTCGACACATGCAGCGATGTGTCTTGTGGAATTTGACATGAGTCAGGACTAGTTTTCTGAGAAGTAAAAGCATTTGTCATTGTTAGTTGATGTTTAATTTTGTCAGTGACAAACTTCAAGCACGGGTGACAGACCACCACAGGTGTCCCAAAATTAATGAAGGCTAGAGAATGCCTAAAACAAACATAAGGATGTAAGATGCGGTAAAAGTTTAGTTTATTTTTCTTCGCTATAAGCTACGAATTGGCCGCTTTTTTGCCGTATTTGATGTTCCCATATAAACCCTATGAATCGTTACCGTGAGCATTGAAATTATGCGTTTGGGCTTCCTGTACCTCCTATGTTCTTATTAGTGTGATTGGGTATCTTGTGACTTACCTCATCGAACCCAATCTTTCTTGGCTGTGACCGTGTTGAGAATGCCTGGTTGATTTTGCGTTCAACCAAAAAGAAAACGATGTCTTTTATACGATGAATGGATTTGTGTCGGCTGTGTCTGCCGGCTTTTGTGCAGCAATTGCGTCGATGTGCGCTAAGCTGGCCATGTCTCCAGAGTTTCAAAGGAGCTTTTGGTGTGATATCGTGCTTCAAAACGTCTTCCATAATGATGGGCTCTGTGAGGCGGTGAGTTTGTAGCGAAGATGTCGGTGTTTTCACTTTCTTGTGCGAGTGGTTATGCGCAAGTGAAAACCAGCCTTAAGGGGGGAGTGAACATGAGTACAATCACTGAAATAACAGCTTGCCATTCTTCAATTTCAATATTGTCCCTCTTCCACAGTATTATACCACAGGCAGCCCAAGTTTAATATTACCATGTTTATTGGGATTACGGGTCTTTCAGCATGTACCGGAAAGCACTGTATTTTGTTCACTTGGGATTAGTCTTTATTTGGAGTTGTTTTGTTTTCTGTCTTTTGTTCCTTTGGTTTTATGTCAGTGGTGCTCCGGTACGTGCAGAAGCTACCGGGATTACAATGTATAAAAATAGTGTGAATGTGGCAATAAAAATAATCATCTGGCCTTTCTTCTGCGATGTACAAGTTGCTGTCTGCGTGCCCACTTCAAGTGGTGTTTTTCACTAAACTAGAATACGTGACTCGCAAAGCCTCACGAAGCTAGGGCTGCCGGTGGGCAGTTAATTTGGAGTGAAGGAATGTGCTGTCTTTGCTGAGCCAAGCGATGTTGTCTTTGCTCTTTGGTTTCCTGATGTCTCCTTCTTCTTCGCTGCTCACGCTAAATCTGAAGTTGCCTTTCACGTTGTTCAGGAGTTTCGTTGTTTAATCTCCTTCGGCGAATATGTCTTGTCCCTTGTGCGTGCTCCTGTGGTTCATTTGCATGAGAATTTGGTCGTGTTTGACCAATACTAAACATTTTTCACTCCTCGATGAAATTACACGTTCGGCCTCAATGAATAAACATGAGAGTGCGCCATTGTGAGGCAGTGGTTGCTGCCTAGCAACCTTCCCTTTGTCTGACGTCATTCATACTTTGTTTGTGCACTGTTGCCAGGCAACAGCATGGACACTTTTAGCAAAATATATATATATATATATATATAATTCGCACAATGGAGAATGGACTTCCGTTTATATGGACTTCCGTTTATATATATATATATATATATATTTTCCGCTCGAATTCGCGCGGCTTAGCTCCCGAGCGCAGGCCTTCGGCCCAACAAGTTTATTAACCTCGCTATGCGAGGTTAAGGATTGATTGATTGAAGGATTGATTCAGCCACTATAATCAGTTATGAAATAATTCTCTTTATTTCAGATTGTCATTGTACCAAGAGTGGTGTCTTTTCTACTGGTGTTTGTTTTCAATGCCTTGATGTGGACAATGTTTGTGAAGTCCCTTAGAAGTTCTAAATCTTCTGCCACAGCAACTGTTACAAACACTGGTTCAAATTTCATTTCTACGGTAAGTGGACAATGAAAAAGCTATTTAATTGGTCACGGTGCTCTTTCCAAGACTTGAAACTCTCAGGTTTCATACATGTAGTTAATAGCATGTTGTAGTTGCAAGTGTCAAACATTCTTGTTGTCAAACATTCTTGTTTGAGGCCCTATATTCCAGGGCTTAAAATTGGGTCAAAATGGCAATAGGCAGCTCTGTGGTATTCATTGCTGAGGAACACAACTGGCTTGCAGCAATACATCACAGGAAAAGCTTGTTACCAAGTGTCTGCAGTGACTTTGTTCACACCAACAAAACTGTTGAATTCTATGTGGATGCAGGTTCTTGGTTTCTGATCCCTACTTTAAAATGAATTTATTCCACACAAACAACATGAAACTTTTACTTGGTGTTTTCACAATTTCATGTTGTCTTTCTCAAAATGGTGACTGCACCAAGTCACATGACCATGCTGGTCATGTGACTTAGTGCAGTCACCATCTTGAGAAAGGCCACATGAAGCTTTTGAAACATTGAGTTAAAGTTTCATGTTGTTGGCTGTCACTTAACCATGCTGGTCATGTTACAGGAGACTAAGTAATGTTGGTCCAAGGAAGATCAGGGTGGCTTTCCAGGTACACCATAGGCACCCAGCCATAAACTGTAACAAAGGTTGTGACAACCAAGGCCTTGTGGATGAGGTCATTAGGGCACTGTGGAGTTCAAACACAAGACATTCTTTGTAGCAAGAATCTCAGTATCTGAATTGTTAAACGTCCAATGTGCCATACATTGGGAGAATATGAATGCTTTTGTCAACTGACGAGCACAGTTAACAAATAAAGAAGCCTCGCCTTTTCTGTAGGGCAAACACGAGACCTAGTCGACTGTTTTCCCCACTTCTTGAGTGCTCTATCTGCTTCTAAGTGCTTTACAACAGAACAGATCACAGGCGAGACTTCTTTATTTGTTTGATAATAAAGAATTTCTTCATTTCCTCGCCCATTCGGAAAATTTTTGGAAAACGCTGAGTGACGCCAGCCGTGCATCTGTACTCCCATAAAGCACTCTGTTTTAACCAATCAGAGCGCGTGTTATATCGAAACTTTATTATAATCTTCAAAAACTCATTAATAATTCATGAGCCTAACAGCCTATCAAGTCAGTGATAAAACGTCACATGCATGAGCTTTATACCCGATAAAACACTCCTGATTAGTATTCTTTATATAAAGAATACTAATAAGGCATAGCTTGTTTTTCTTGTATGCTAATAATTTTCCTTGCAAAGTTTGAACCATTGTTCAGACTCCAGAGGGGCACGCTTTTTGTGGAATGTTTTTGAAGCTGTTCAAAAAACTCGCAGCACGTGTTTTATCGGGTCTAAAAACACTCGGCTACGCCTCGTGGTTTTAAACCCGATAAAACACTCCTGCTCGTTTTTTAAACATTACTTTATTATTGTTACTTTAAATTACAAAAAGAAAATCGCGTATAGAAAAGGCAAATTGGGGCGAGTTGTGTACTTATGATTCAAGACATTAGTAAAATTTTGAAAGCTAGATAAAAACGGACTAAATCAATAATAAATGCAAGACCAAAGCAATATAAGTGTAACAGTCGGCACCCAAAGTTTCAACAACCCAATTCGCTTGAATTTCTACGCGCTGTGAATTACGTACTGTTTGATACACGACGACCGGAAGTGTTTCATCGGGTTTTAAACCACGAGCCGAAGCCGAGTGGTTTGAGACCTGCCAACACACGACTTGGGAGTTTATTGAACGGCTTCAAAAACATTCCACAAAGAACATGTCCCTCTGGAGTGTGAACAGTGGTTGAAATTGTGAGAGGAAAGTATTAGCATACAAGAAAAACAAGCTATGCCTTAATAGTACGAGTAGTCCTTTATTGGGTTTTAAAGCTCATGCACGTAACGTTTTATCGGCAACTTGATAGGCTGTTAAGTTCATGAATTATTAATGAATTTCTGAAGGGATATACGTTACGGACAGTCACTTCAATTAACTTGATTGATTTATTACAAGATCTTATCGTAAATTGAAATAATAATAATAACAAAAGATAAAACCAAGCTAAAACCTAATTACTGGTACACTGTTATCCCAGTCTTTTCAATCATTGCAAAATAGTTGGCTCAAAACGAAAACTATAGCAAACACAACGATCATGAAACAATCAGAGTATTATGCTATGAAAACTTTAATCGACAAACAAGCAAATACTACGAGCTGGTGGAGCATAGCTTATATCACGAAAACCCAAATGGCAATCACTGCAAGCTATGCCGCGTGTTCGAAACTTAAAAATTGCGGTCTAAAGACTAGCGAAAGTACAATACAAAAACCAGTGAGAATACAGTGCTAACCCTGAACCAAAACCTATTGTAATTAAAGGGAAAATAAGAATGACATAGTAACAGTCCCGCTTTGCCGATCTTTCCCATCGTACTCCACATCGTACTCCACTGAAAACTTCTCATCTGTCCGATAACAGGACCAAAACCAACTAACTCAAATACCGTTTTGGGCCGAACTCTAATTTACGCTAAAATCACTTGATTAGATAAGATTTAAATTGAATTAAATACCCGGAGCGGGTGTAAAAAGCTGTTATAATATGTGATATACAAAAATAGAGAGAATAGGCAACTAGAATATAAAGCAGTATATGCATACAGGTTATTGTATGGATCTAGACAAGTAATTAAAGTGCTCCTACCCTCTAAATTTTTTCCTGTCTTAAATCTGTGTTCGCATTGTCCAGAGTACTTCTTCGAAAAAGAAATTGTATTTGGTGTAATTCTCGATTTTCTATCGCCTTTATTTTCTTTAATAAGTTGATTTCACTGTGATCACTGGAAAGAAGGTTCTTGAGTTCACTTCGCTATTCCAATCTCCTCGATTGCGGCTCCGCGTCTTCTTTGGAGAATTTCCCTCAATTAAAAAAATCACAGAAAATCAAGGATTTAACCAAGTCCAAGAATTGTTTCGGAGAGATGCTCAGGAAAATGTGCTTATCAGTTTATGTACGACAAAAAGAATGTTACAGATTAGGTGCACTTTATACAACGAGACGGAACAGTCATGGTTGGAAATCGTACACTGAAATTGGTTTCGTTGCAGGCTCTTCTTGGTTGTTTGCTGTTTGGTGAGACATTATCCATGAGGTGGTGGTTAGGCACGTCTCTGATCCTCACAGGCCTGATTCTCGTTCACTATAACACTGAATCCTTAACTGAGAAGCATCCTGATATCAAGAAGGACTAACCACAAAGTGAACAAAGGCCAGCCGTTTGCCCAACGGAAAAGTGCGCCGCTAATCGGTTTGATTCACATCATAAATGGTATTCCCAAAAATAAAAACAGAAGCTCTGCAACCGTTCCTGGATGTTCGGAGAAGCAATTTTCCCTTTTGTAAACCCGTCAATCCGTTGAGGGACACTGAACATTTTTACTCACTGCTATCAGTGATAAACGAACAAATTCAAGTAGAAGCCTTGGAGGGACATCTCTAAGTTCCATGTAATGTGTACGGTCTAGATGTGTTTTTATTTTTTGTTGGAATTTCGTAGCTGAAAATTCAAGTGCTCGAAAATTGTAGTGAATGAAATTTTTCTTCCAGAAATTGTAAGCTGAAAGATACCTTCCACGAACTTCGGTGCGAACTATTTGCTTCCAGAAAATGCGAGCTGACCTTTTTGAGTGCCAAAAATTGAAAAAATAACGAAAACGTAAGGGACTGTTTTCCCCCGGTTGCGAAACTTTAAGTAATGTTTCAGTTAAGAAATCTACAGCTTTTTGGCAACATAGCATCCGAAAATCATGGACGGTTTGACTCTCCTGAACAGATATTTAACCGGAGGGTCTCGTTAATCAAATAGGGCAAAACTAGTTTCTAGTTGACTACGCGCCAGAATGTAGTCCTATGCCACAGATACCTTACCTTCTAATACTAACAACAATTTTCGACGTCCCGGCTTTCAGCCTGTCTTACTGAAAGTGATTCTAACCAAACCGAGCAAAACTAGACCTTTTGAAGTACAATGAAGGTCATAAGTGTTGGGGCACTTACCACATCTGTGGCCTATTTTCCCCTCCCCCCTTTACAATGTTGCATTTTAATTGTTTGAATTCAAGTGTCAAGAAGTGTCAGAAGATGGCTTCATCGAAGCCTGCCTTTCTTTGGACTTCATTCATTAGCTTCTGTTCTTGTCAGGTTAAGTATCCTGTGTGTTCGGTTTAGTTTACTTCGGTGGCTTGTTCTGGCACACGATATTCATTAACTTGTAATCCAAGTCATTTTCCTATTCCTTCACATCGTTTTATTTATTTCAGGGGAACATTTGATTCGGCTGCTAGTCTCTGTAGGCAAGTCTAGGACCCAAAATCCTCCAGTCTGGATGCTAAATCTTGTATTTTTAGATGAAGCCACGAGGTCTCTTAATCATCCACTTGGTTGATGTCTTAATGGAAAATAATGGTCCTCTAAATCTTTAGTTCCCTCTACCTTATTGGCCTCCTCAGTATTCTTCCTGTCTTCCTTAATCACTGTTTTCTTTATCCACACATCGTGTGCACCTCTTGCTTAGAGCATTAAATTCCTCTCCGTCGCGCACGATCGATCTGGTAAAGTACAGTTCATCATGTTCGCATAGTTTCCACACGCCTTTGCCAAAGCCTGGAAAATTCTCAAATTCTGTGGTTTCCTCGAGTGGAAGTGACGGAAGGTTAAATTCTGCTCTCAGCAAAGCGACAATTCTTTCCAGCCACGAGATTTCCAGAGCATCATTATTTCCCTGAACGAACAATTTAAACTGATTGCTTGCCTTTTTCAAACGCGTTTCGGCGATGCTGGAAAACGACCTTTGACTCCTAAGGGCTTCACTTTGGGTTTCTAAAAGTGAAGCAAAAAGAGCAAACTTTCTTGTGTGTACATGCACTTGGTCAAGAGTCGTCAAATCCGGCTGAGGTGACTCAAGGTATTGTGTGATACTTGCCAGCTCATTGATGACACTGTACGAGAGTTGTTTCATCTCCTGGTGTGCATTCGGACTAGTTTGAGTCATCTTCACATTTTGCAAACTGTTTTGTGCCTTCTCGATCTGTTGCATGAGTATTATATGATTCTTAAGGGTGAATACTAAGGGGATACCATGGGGATGCACTTTGTCCAAGGCCATTGACTTGGGTTTCCGCGAGAGTTTCTGTATAATGGTGAGGATGCCCGGAGGATGATGGCGTAGTTTTCGAAACAGATCACTGGCGAACGTTGCTGTTTCGTTTCCAAGCTTGCGAATTTCATGCTTCACTTTTTCCAGATTCTTTAACGTCCTTTTGACTTGGTTGCCATAACGATAACTGAATGTCATCGCTGTTGAACACCGAGGGCATCGAATGAGCTGAATATCGCAGCCCAATTCTCGCAGCATCCAAGCATCCATTTCTTCAACGGTCAGGATGTGACCACAGTCGAAAAGCTGAAGATATCTTGCAGCCTCTGTCCGCGCCGTAGCACTTCTGTGGACTGTCATAGAGGAAAGCTGCTTCGCATGGCAAGTGGCACAAATAGTGGGACAGTCTTCCCCACACAAGCCAATACATGGGTGGCTACAGGCCAGCTTCTTGGGGCAGTCTTTATCACATGGAGGGCGGTCACATTCCTCTCCACAGAGATTATTGCATTGGTAATGAGGACAACTCCATTTACAAGGTCTGTTGCATGGGGAACATGATTGTGAACAGCTCCGAGAGCATTTATCGTGAGGGCAGCGTCTGCCACATTTTCTGTTACAAGGAGGACACGGCACTCGGCACAGTGCTTTACAGCGGTGCGAACAAACAAGAATTCGGTTGCACGGAAGTTGACACAATTCATGAGAGCCCCTGTCGCGGCAGTCATTGCATTTTCCTGGACACTGATGACCACATGGCAGTTTTGTGTCACAAGAGTTAGGGCACCGTATGTTGTCAGTAGACTGGCTGCAGGGCATCTTAATCTTGTGTTTGCAAGCGAGGGTCTTGACCACAACAACATCACAGGGGTAATTGGAACAGGGTTTTCCACAAACACCTTTACACAAGTGTTTGCATGTCTTTTGACGCCGACAGTCTTCCTTGCAGGTAGCTGCTTTAAACTGGAAGCACTGAAGTTGCTCCTGGTGACCACACGGATACGTTTTCTGTACTCCACGCCTACACTTCATACTTTCACACTTTTGGCTACAATGGCCCGGGCATGGGTGGCCACAATGTAGATTTCGCTCACAGTGCTTGTGGCATTCCACGCTGCTCGGATCGCGACTACAAGCCATTTTCTGGAAATGGTTCCCTGGGCAGTTAAGATTCTTTACCACCATCGTTTGGCAACTGTACTGACTGCAGTCCTCAGAACATTTACCAGGACATAGATGACCACAATTTAGCTTTTTCCTGCATTGACTTAAACAAGTTAACTCAGACACATCATCAGAACAAGGGCGACGGATCGTATGATATCCACAGTTCAAATGCTTTTGAACTACTACCACACACTTGAAGCTGACACAGTTATCGCCACACTTGTTAGGACATGGGTGTCCACATGGAAGAAATCGTTCACAGGGGGCACCACACCTTACTTTGTCAGGCTTAAGGGAACACTGTGTCATTGCTTCATGACCACATGGTAACATACGCACTACGTTTGTATCACAAATTCCATCTTGAAGCTCATCTCGCTCCTCACTACACGTTATGCTTTTGTTGTGTCCACAAGAAAGTTTGACATCAACCTTCTGGTCACAACAATGTTCCTCTGGTTTAACATGACAGGGAAGGGTTGCTTCGTGACCACATGGTAATTTTCGTTGCACCTTCATCGTGCAGTTGACACCCGGTAAGCCTGCGGTGACAATGGAACAGGGAATAGACTTCATATGCCCACATGGAAGTTCAGTGGTGGCTTTCTTTCTGCAGATGCAGCCTTCCGGGTTCTTAAAGCATGGAAGCAAGAGTTTATGCTTACAAGGCAATTCTTTTTCTACTTTCATCATGCATGAACCACGGTTTAATCCATCTTTGGTAGCATAACATTCTACGGACGCTTTGTGCCCACATGGTAGCTGGACGTCAACCATTTCTTTGCAAGTGACCTTTTCAGGATTCTTGTGACAGGCCAAAGACACCGTATGATTACATGACAAAGTACTTGTTACCAACACCTTGCATGGGCTCGTCTCACATTTCCTGCTACAAATTTCCATACAAGGGTGTCCACAGACTCGAACTCTATCGCATGGCTGTTTGCATTTCAGTGAGCTTGGGTCAATGTAACAAGGCTTTTTGACGATGTGTCCACAGGCAGGAATTGTCATGTTTACCTCTATCATACAGTCACCACAAGTTAAACCAATGTGGCAGCGCTTTTGACATGAATGACCCCGCTCACACTTTCTATGACACATTTCCTCACAAGGAACGTCATGGCACAAGCGGCCACAAACCGAGGTGCACTTGTGCCCGCACTCTAGTTGCCTTGGACAAGGAAAGTAACAAAAAGCATTTTGTGAGTTTTGGCTACAGGGCAAACTTTGCTGGTGACCACATGGAAGGTTCTTCAAAACCTCAAACTTGCATTCATTCAGTGTACAGTCCTCATAGCAAACTCCGAGGCAATTGTGCCCACAGTCCAATTTCCTTTCACACTTCTCCATACACTGAATTCGATATCCTTTTTCTCGGCACATGACTCGTTTCGTATGCTCACAAGGCAACGTAACGTTTATCTCAGCCCCACACTGACATATTTCGTTACATTTCTTTGAACATGGATGCCCACAATCAAGAACTCTGCTGCAGTCTTCTTTGCACTTTCTGAACAGCATGGGATCCTTAAAGCACGGCAATATTTTTTTGTGCCCACATGGAAGGGATTTTACGCAGTTAACTTGACACCTTGAAGTGCACTGCTGTCCGCATTCCTTGATACAGTGGTGCCCACATGGCAGCATTTTCTCGCATTTCATGTGGCAGAGAAATTTTTCAGGATCAACACTACATGGTATTTGTTGTTCATGACCACACTTTGAGATTATCTTTGGCATTTTTCGGGGACACGGGAGACACTTTCTGGGATGGTGACAGGTGGAAGGGCATGTGTGTTCGTTGGGGCACCTAGTGGGACAAGGTTTAAGACATTGACCCCACTTGTGGCTCGATGAATGACACTTCTTGTCGCAAGCGTGACCGCATGGAAGCCGGTCTCCACAAGTCATACTGCATCCTCCTGATGGATTAAACTCACTTCCCTTGCTTACAACGGTGACGTTGCTGTGCGTCTTACAAATCAGTTGCAAACCGTCAGCGATGCCATCCTTTGCTTCTAAATCATTACAAACCTCTTCCCACAACTTGCACTTGGTTTTCAGTAAGCTGAAGTTTCCAATACAGTAAAGTCCTTTGCGAGCTCGTGATAGTGCAACGCAGATTCTGTTGGACTCACCTAGGAAACCAATGCGACCCTCTGTGTTGCTTCTCACCATTGAGAGCAGAATGATATCGTTTTCTTCACCTTGAAAGTTATCAACCACACAAACCTTTAGTCCCTCAAAAGCTGACCGTGGCAAGAGCTCTTGAAGAAGTAGCAACTGACCTGTGTACATTGTCAGAACCGTAATCTGTGTTTTCTCGAATCCTTGAAGTAGAAGGTATTTGCAAAGGGCGGCCAAAAACTCTGCCTCGTGATGGTTAGCATAGCTCTCTAAACCGCGTACCACGTGCTCAGGTTGGTCGTGTTCAATAAAGAACAAATTGTGGCAGATTCCAGATATGTCTCCAAAGTCACAGACTGATACATGGTCAAGAATGTCGTGGTCATAGATTCTTTTGGTCAGGGCGGCAATCTCGGGGCGCATTCTGTGTTGTATTGATAGACACTTACAATCCATATTGTTCATTACCATCCGCTCAAACAAAGACACCTCTAAGTTGTACGTTTGGGCTAACTCGTAAACTGAAGCTTTCGGGCGTAGTTGTTTGTGGTCTCCAATGAGTATGGTGTGCTTCGTGTTTTGTGCAAGAGAAGTGATGATATGGGCTTCCATCACCTCGGCAGCTTCCTCGACAACAACGATTTTTGGAGCCACCTTTTGAAGCACTGAGTGGTATTTTGCTGCTGTAGTTGTGGTCATCCCAACCACAGCTGCCCGACGCATGACTTGCTCCTCTTCTTCAAATTTCACTGCTTCTAGCTCTGTACAAAGCTGTTCATACCCTTGTTCACTTCTATGAATTTCTACTTTGTAGCGTTCACGGTAGTTCTGAATCCAGCAGAGGTACAATCGCAGTCTTTCTGATTGTGGCAAGTTCCAAATGTTGTGAATCCCCATCATCTCAGCAGTGGTCATCATTTCTTGCATGTCCAGTTCACTTTTCAAAGTACTGATGTCTCCAGTAATCAGGGTCTTAGAGGACTTGTCACTGTCCTTGTGGTTCTTGTTTCCAAAGTTGAAGGCATCACCACCTTTCCTCCCTATGGTGTCACCTTCTTTTTTTATATTCTTCGAATATGGCTTACCTTTCCTGTAAATGACATCAATCCACCCTTCATCATCGCCCTCGTCTCTCCCTGACTGCTCTTGTGCTTGAAATAGAACTTCACTGCTTTCATCTGAAATCGGCAGCAGGAGATCTTCCTCAGATTGAATGAACCTTTGATGTGGTATTAAATCAGATTCTTTTCCTATGGTTTCTTGCTCAGCTTCACCCAGGTCTTCTTCTGCACCATAGCCCTCGATCCATTCCATGCCACCAGCTACATCCGTCACCTCTATTTCTTGAAAATGTGTGGAATCGAAGTTGCTTTCTTTCTCAAGACTTTTCCTCGCGGCATTTGAGGATGGTTGAATCTTCAAAGACCTGTTCCTTTGTTGAGTTAACAAGCTTCCTGATAACGTGCAGTCACGAGAAGGTTCTAACTTTTGCTGCCCTGAGATGTCATCATTTGGTTCAAGCCAGGTGTTAATCACGTCGTTGAACACATTCACAGCTGTAGAAAGGTCTCGCGTTGAAGGGTTTAGTAGACTGTTTGGATTCTTTTCATCGGCATCCTGTGACTCCCTAGCCATGATTACATCACACGAGACTTTAATGGCTACATTTGCGTCCGCCTCTTTTGGGATTGCGCCATCTGGACTGCGTTGAGTCTCGTCTTGTGCTTCTCCCTGGGTACCTTGATTACAGGAGCCCACCAACTGATTATTGCATAGCCACAGTTTAAAGGTGTTGTCTGCGGTTCGACTCTCGTTTGCCACGTAAGAAGGAAATATGGCATTATAAAACTGGTCTGCGTGTACTGAATTCATCAGTTCCTCTAAATCGTTGAATTCCAAGAGCTGCTTGTCTTCCTTTTCGAGATTTCTGTACCACTGTTTCCTCTCTTTGTCATTTTTGTCCATCCTGTTTTTGACGTCACGGCGTTTGTAACCCAACCTGTTAGTAAACTTTTTGGAATTGCAGTTTTCTAATTTGTCACTCTTGCTCCTTCCTCCAACACGAATTATTCCTCGACTAGGAAGAAATTCTAGCAGCTTTTCCAAGAACTGGTCTAGCGCATGGTTTGTGTAGCAGACCATCAACATCGGTGAGTTGTGCTGAGGATCCCATGCATTACGGTTCTCAAGTAAGCATCTTACAATTTTGGTCCCAAGGTACGTTTTGCCAGTTCCTGGAGGACCCTGTATGATAGAGAATTCAGTTGTAATTGCTGTTTTCAGAGCTACTAGTTGAGAACTGTTGAGAGGAAGTTCCTTCAACGGAGGCCAGGCTTCAGGCTGTAAAACAGGTACTGCTGTGGCATTTGATTCTTCCCGAACATGAAGGGCCTTGCTTAGATCGTAACAAACTGGCTTTTGGGAATCATTTCGTCTCAGATATTTTGGTGGATCGACTTCTTCACTGCACTCAACAAGGTATCTTTTAAATGGCAAAGTTGTTTCACTGAATTCCTTCAAGGCCTTAAGAACATGGCGGTAGGCTTCAAAGTAGGCGGGTGACTCAACCATTTGGTAAACGCAATCTTGGCTCTCGATCCCCAGGACGTCTTGGTTTTCAATAAATCGAATCCAAATTCTACCTTCTTTCAGTTGCACTTCATCTCGTTCAACAACCGTTGCGAAAAGCATTTTCCTGAAGTTGTCTTGAGAGAGACAAAGAAATGAACCGTAGATCAGTCGTGAATTTCCCCATCTCCTGGTGTCCAGTCCAGAAACATCAATTTGTACTTGATAAATTATCCCAGAGTCCCTGTATTGCTTATCGAAGATTCGTACAGCGTGGTAGTTTTTCATCAGCTGTTTTCGTTTGTGTCGTGGTATGTTTTGGATAAGTTCGTGAATACCCTCCCTGAGGGGTTCAAGAAAGTCTTCGCGAAGCAACCGAAACTGTACATCAAGGTAGTGCTCTGCATTCTCGTAACGTCCCTTTGTAATGTTCTCACGTAAGAAAGGCCGTTCTTGAGTCAGGATTTCTTTGTTTGTTGGACAAATTGGTATGTCTCTAAAATCATTTGGTGGCTTTTGTCCTGCCCTCTTGGTGTAACGTTTTCCGTGCCTTTGCCTTTCGCTTCTGATGATGTCATCACGGGCTTGCTTAATAGCGTCTAACTTCTTTTGAATCTCTGCCTTTCTATTAAAGCTTGAACAACCCAAGGCTCGGTTCAACTGATCGTAAGGAAGGTCAGCATATGAGCTCGGCAAGTGAGTCAAATACGTCGCAAAGACCTCGATGATGCATTCAAAGAACGTTCCTTTTGAATCGTTGTCATTTAAGGCCATTGAGACTTGAACACGACCAAGAAAATGAGGAATCTTCGTTTTAAGGAACAAGGAACCTTTAACTGCAGCTAGAATTTTGTTTGTGTTCTCATTTAGTGGAGCCCTGCAGGCTACCGCCAACGTGCAAATTAAGTCGAAGATGAACTCATCACTGCTGTGCTGCTGCTGTTCAGATCGTAGAACAAACTCCAGCTGATCCATGCCATCATTCAGCTTACGGCCGACCTCGATAGTATCCCCCTCTTTCAAAGATTTGAGGTCAAAAGAAGTATTCTTTCCTTGGAACGTTCCACGTGAACAAGGCCGTGTATTTTGCTGTGCCGATGAATACACTTGTTTAGGCCTTCGTACGCCTTCATCTTGGTTTCTGCAGTCTGAAATTATCAATCATATCAGGAGAAAATAGCACGTATTTCCGGCACAAATCATTTTGCTAGTACACTTTAGTCTTCTTTCGAAACGACCACTCGCGGATAAAGCAGAAGGGAGCTCAACCTCACATACAAGCCATGGCTACACCAGTAATTTTTTTGCTTGTACAGGTGTTGTGATTTTTTTAATACAAAACACGTCGCGAGCTTCGTTACCGTTTGCGTAATATTGACGTTATATTCTTTGGAAAACTATAACTGCTCAGTGAAATGGTCATTCATTCGCATTACGTGTGAAAACAATTTTTTATATGGAAAAAGTAAAACTGTGTCGTATACTCTTTCAGAAGACGGTCCAATGAGTTTTACGCTAACTGAAGAAAATATGCTTTTCTGTCTGTTCAAACTGATCACATTGCGCTCATTGTGGTATTCCAATCTGTCAACTTGAACTTGAAGCATTTTCATTTGATTTGAAAACACCACTTTACTAGGGCTACCTTGGTAAATATTTTCGTTGTTGAATTTGGGATGTCATAAATCGTCAATTACCGTATAGTAACATTGTATTCTCTGCCTGCTCTCTTTTAGGGGTTTTATCCTCTACACTGATTCATTTGTTTTTTTTTTACAACCAGACCCTCCCCAGCGAATGCCTGCCTTCACAACAGTGACTTAAGGTTATGCATCCGCGTTAACGCCTCCAGGCGTCTTGTTTAAATCTAGTTTGAAATATTTGATATTTCATAACTTTTGAAAAGAAGTAGCATCAGCTGTGAAAGCAAAAAATCGCCTGGGTAGCCTGGCTAGTGTGCATGGTCTGGCTGGTTTATGCCTGCATTTCTACGTGACTCAATTCGATTCAGTTTTTATTGTATATATTAAGCAAAACGTGAAAGGTTATTCAGACGTTTACCCCCTTGGACGTTAGGAACTCAGAGTAATGTTTTTGCATATCAGTTTTTGAAGCAGGAAATTAAACTTATCTAGGGGAGTTCGTACTGCGGTAAAATGCGATTGTCAATATATTAAGACTTACCTTTAGACAAAAGGCATCATTTCGAGGCTTCGGGGGGGGGGGGGGGGNNCTCATACAAATCCTTACTTTATTCCCCAGAGCCTGGAAGTCATGTTTCTTGTTTGAAGTTGAATTTTAAAACATCGAAATTAGTCTATTGTGAGACGATCTTTCTGCTTTACTAACCCAACGGCGTGTCTTTGTCATATGTTGACGTTCTTTGATCTCTCTCAGGCTCAATTGAAGCTTCACGACCACTTAGTCCATTTTGAGCTTGCTTGGGTCTGTTGAAAGCATTTCCTGCGGCAAAAGGGATGTGAAAAGAAAGTTATGTCCGTCTTTATTGCTAAGGAGCACAGCAAAAAGGCACAGCATGTGTGCATGCCAGAGCCACAGTGCTGAAAATACGTTTTTTGGCTGCAAAACGCCTTGTTCACGTGACCCCCACTGAGGTCGAAAAAGATATTTGGGAGGAAATTGATTAGCACCGTAAGTCTAGCCAATGAGGTTAGAGCAAATGATAAGCGTTGTAATGAAATAAAAAATTTGCCGAGGTAGTCTTCCTTCTTCTCCTCGCCATCAGATTGAACAGATCCCCAGAAATATCTTTCCCACCTCCTCGCCATTTTCACCACCTGTTCCGTTAACACTTTTTCTTGATGCCTGGACCGAATCAACCCAGGCCAAATTTTGTGGCCCCATTTATCAACAGGAGATTAAGTACTTTAATTTTTATTGCGGTGTTATGAGTTTGATAATTTGTTCAATTAAACTTGCCACAAAGCGTGGCCAAATTTATTCCAACAAAGTTATCTGTCATTCTCGTTTCCGGGAAATCAGATAGTAACTATGTTTTCAACAAAGCTCGAGCTTTAACGGCACCTTATGTTTAGTAAGAACATGCCTCGATATAAAATACGTTTTTTGGCTGCAAAACGCCTTATTCACGTGACCCCCACTGAGGTCGAAAAAGATATTTGGGAGGAAATTGATTAGCCGGTGTACTATTTTCTGGATGAAGATATACACATCACGCATACTCTTCTCGCTGACAATGTGACCATGCGGGCTACTGTCTTTGTCATATAAACGTTCTTTCAGTTACAAGTTGCCCAATCGTAGTATGTGATGCTCGTGTTATAAAAGTATTTAGAAAAAGCTATAGATTTCTATCGAACGAAATAATCCATCCGTCCATCTCTTTCATTGTTTGTTTGTTGGTTTGTTTGTTAATTCGATGAAAGTGTGAGCGTGCACGTGGCTAGTGCTTTGTTCTCTCGAACAAAAGATATTAATTATTGAATCATGGTTAAACAGGGACCGAAAATTCGGTTCAATTTTTATAATTGTTTCCGACTGTTCGGGTCAGCGGTTTTTCTTTGAAGTCAGGCTCCCCACGAACAAAAAAACTGATCGAGTTGCCACAGTAACTGGTTAGTTTCGATTAGCAGTAATACCTTCGTATGGATTTTGGGCGTCTATAAATGTTGGAAGGCTTGCTGAGAAAAGTAGAAAAACGTGAACCTTCGAAACAAACAAAATCGAATGAACTCCGCCACAATAATGTTAAGATAGACACGCGTGTTTTCCATTTTATCAAGATCTATCGGGAATAATATCATGAAATAAGTCAGATAAATACGTCGAACATCGCTATTAATCCATATACATCCCTCTGGCCCTCTGAATGTATATGGATTAATACCTCCGTTCTCGGTATTTATCTCTCTTACCTATCACAGGAAATGTTCT
>BLFK01000291.1:1066115-1072560 GCA_014634185.1 Astreopora myriophthalma
CGTTCTTTAATGTTTGTTCGGTGTGCACGCATTTCCTCAATATTTTGAAGCCCCATGTGGTTTTCAAAAAAATTCTGCTTCAAAAACAGTTCTAGGGAATCAAATTCTTTCTCCACATCTTATTGCAGTCCCCATAAAACGACGTTATTTCTCTTAGAGCGGTTTTCCAGGTCATCAATTTTCTTCTCAAGGGCGGCTATCTCATCGCGGCTTGCCGTCTCTTCAATGTTGATTTTTACCTCGTTGACCTCTCTTCAATTGACTATAACCATTCTTTAACTCTTGAACATCTTGAGCGGTCTGCTTTCGGCTAATTTCAAGGCTCTCCAACTTCTGCGGAATGGAAGTTAACTTTTTGTCCTGTTGCTCTTTCAGTTCGTCCATCTTGACTACAACACGGTCGAGTTTATCCGTCGTATCGGTAGCTGGCATTTCACATCTCTTTTTTTATTTTGACCTCGTTTGAACACTCATTCACTTATTAGCAATAAACTTGTCAGAAATTAAGCAGTATCATACTTCTTGAGTCCAACTGACAATAATTTAAAGGAGACAGCTCGGAGCACGTCCGTTCACCTTCTCGCCATCCGCTGACCTTTTGTTATCCTGTTATCCTGCCAGTTGGAAGATGGGCACAGTGACTCCGCTGTTCAAAAAGGACGACGAGCTTTGTAAGGTCAACTATAGGCCCGTAACTGTGCTCCCAGTACTGAAAAACATATTTGAAAGGCCGTTAGTGGGGCAGATGTACGACTTTTAATCATGGAATTTTGTCAGTATATAGGCGCTTATAGAAAATTTCATAGTTGCGAGACCCCCTTGCTGAGGTTGACGGAAGACTGGAGGATGATGCGTGACAGAGGTGAACTTGCTGCTATAGTTTCTATGGATCCCTCCAAAGCGTTTGATGTTATTCAGTATCCACTCCCTCTTTCCAAGCTCAGGGCCTATGGCATGGATAACGCAAGTTGTGCTCTTCTTAGGAACTGCCTCACTAGCAGACCTCAGGGAGTTAAAGTCGGCGTCACCTGTTCCTCCTGGGATAGCGTCACATGTGGAGTGCCACAGGGAAGTGTGTTGGGTCCAATGTTATTCAACATTTTCATTAATGATCTCTTCTTCCATGTCAAGAGGGCCAAGCTGAACTCTTCTGGTGACGATCATCAGGTGTACCACTCCCATGTCGATCAAGGGACTTTGTATGCATGCGTATCTCATGACGTCAGAATGCCAATCAGTGGTACCATGACAATGGGATGTTACTGAGTTAATGAGAGCAAGCACCAAGGGTTGGTCCTCGGCGATACGGATTATACTTTTTCCTTCCCAGTAAAGGATACTTTACAGATTTTTGGAATGGAAAGAGATAATAAGCTCGATTATTCTAGTCATGCATCTAATGTATGCAAAAAGATCAATAATCAGCTCAATGTTATGTTGCGCTTTCGAAAACTTATAACCAGAGATACCTTAGTTAAGCTTTACAAAGCGTATATTTTACCACATTCTTACTACTGTTCTACTGTCTGACATTTTTGTGGGGCACGCAATACGGATAAAGTGGAAGCGTTAAACAAGGGGATACTTAGATTTATTATTTCACTATTGCGTCATTTCACCATAAAAGGTCAAGAGAACGCGCAAAATATGAGACCGTAATATGTACTTATTGACTGAGTGGGAGGGCCGGACGGGAAAATATTTGGCCCGAGATCATGGCGTACGGACCGAGCGCAGCGAGGTCCGTGCGCTATGACCGACGACGTGCGCTAATCCCCTCATACGGGGATTTTCTCAATAGTTTTGCAATGAAAGCGCGCGCGGGGCCGTACAGGTCATATGATAATACACTGTAGTGTCCCGGTTTGTCCGGTTTACAACAGAGCGAATACATTTAACTGGCTTTCTGTATTGTTTACGTCATTCGTACGCGCCATTTCAACACTCTTACTAAAACAGAGAAGCCAAAATAACAAAGCTTCATGTAGTATTATCATATAATACTCGCGGACATTTTGCTCATTGCTCGTATTTTTCCGAGCCCCCAAGGGGCTCGGAAAAATGCTACGCAACTCGCAAAATATTCGCGTTGTTTATATGTAAAACCATCGAATAAGATATATTTATTATTCCACTATTGCGTCATTTCACCATAAAAGGTCAAGAGAACGCGCAAAATATGAGACCGTAATACACTGTAGTGTCCCGGTTTGATCAGTTTACAACGGAGCGAATATATTTAACTGGCTTTCTGTGTTGTTTACGTCATTTGTACGTGCCATTTCAACACTCTTTTACCAAAACAGAGAAGCCAAAATAACAAAACCTTTTTGTAGTGGAGTAATAAATCTCTTATTCGATGGTTTTACATATAATACTCGCGGACATTTTGCTCATTGCTCGTATTTTTCCGAGCCCCGAAGGGGATCGGAAAAATACTACGCAACTCGCAAAATATCCGTGCGTATTATATGTAAAACCATCGAATAAGATATATATATTTATAAAATAATTAGGATAGTACGCCCGCTCTCATTGGTCAATGAGTGTGTTTAGATGAGAGTATGTAAACACAGTTGTGATATCACACGAATTTTGATTGGTTGTGTTGTCAAACGCGCGTTTTGAACGTGTATCGAGAAAACCTGTTTCAATCAAGGAGTAAAACAAACAGCATTTTCCATCATTTGTCGAACTATTTTTGAGAAATATTTTATAAAACCTATAGAGGACTTTTTTCCGTGTTTACATAGCCTCATCTAAACGTCTCGGGTTTGCATAACTGTCTCGAATTCTCCCAACGCCCTCTCGTGTTTAGATGAGGCTATGTAAACACGGAAAAAGTTCTCTATAGCTTAAATATATATATATATATATATATATATATATTATATTATATTTTTAGGCGTTGGATGTATATCTTCGTGTTTTTATTAGTTCTCGAAAAGATTAGCTCTGTTAGCTACTCTGAAATTCGAGAGAAAATAGAGTTTATGTATGTATTTATGCATGTATGTGTGTGTGTATGTTTGTGTATGTACGCATGGAGTTTTGACAAGAAATATGGCTCGAAGTTTCTGGTGACGTAGAGTCTTGTACCTCACTAAAAAAGTCAAGGTTTCTGAGACTTTGTATACTAGATGGACTTCTAAACAGATCGGTTATATTGACAGGTAGCAGCTCGTTCTTTTCTCTAAACATCATTATGGCTATGTCCTGCAGTCTGCTGTTACAGAAGCTAGTCATTCGTTACCATTTCAGCACGTACGCACACTCTAGTTTATTTTGTCTGAAGCTCGACTAAAGTGCCAAACAGGTCCATAGTACCTCAATATTATCGCCAGCCAGAAGCCTTCCTTCACTCTACTGCTTTTTGTAATCGCAGAAATTGCTGAGACGCAAACGGCGGCTATAAACATGCATTTCTCTGTTCAGTTAGGAACTTGCCGTTTCGTATGCTACAACACCGTACATCTTCAGAGCTGAGTGACCGTTGGAAAATCTCATTTGAACTACTCTTTCTTTTCATATATGTTATATTCAAATGAGATTTAACCAACAGTGTTTTTTTTTCTGAAGATGTACATGTATGTTGTAGCATACGAAATACCACTAGACGTTTTTAAACAAAGCCGACATCAGAAGTCCCTAACCCAAAAGTCTCGATCTGGAATGGTATTATCTGTTTTTAGAACGGCTGCTGCTAGATTTGTGCCATGCTTTGCATTTAGCGGGAGCAGTCCCTCGTGCGGCTCTTGGTTGTGGATCAACGAGACCGTCGCGTTGCGGTTATGAGACCCAATCTGACTGGCCGTTATTATGGCGGAATTTCTATTCTAAATTTAGATAATACCGTAAACTAGTGGCCCAAGACCAAATGAGACAGATAGAGACTTTTGGGTTATAGACTTCTGCCGAGATGCATTTCGCAAATGTTCCGCAGTTTGCGTCTAGTCGGTTCCATAGAATTCCATAGCTTTTATCGTAGTTAGTAACTATGCTTTTACTGAATTTATACGATGAAGATCACCTACTACGATTGGGTTCCCCAAACCCAACCCCTTGGCTAATTCACATAGCGCCCAGGTCACTTACCCTGTGCATTACTTGGAACTGTTTGCCAGTCCGCAGATGATCCGCTCGCTCCTTTTGGTTGAGTTTTCTTTTGTGTTCCTCCGTTATTTTCTTCAGGATCTGCAAAAAGTGAGGGGAGTTGAGGTTACAAAGGAGCACCCGCCGCCTAATTTTCGCATTTTTAAAGTTATAATGATGAATCTTGGAGGATACAGAGAATTTCCGAAACGTTTTCCTTCAAGTCGGAAAAAATTTCAAGACTAGTACTGCATAGTCAGCATGGATCCGCGACATTCAAACTCTTTGAAACAGCCCTAAACGGCCCAAAACTGATTCAAATGTTATCAAAACCAACGACATAACTGCATAGGAGATATTCACTTTGATGGACATTAAACGTATACATAAAGAGAGTATAACATTTCACGATAACCCATGGCTGTCAAAATCTCGTTTCATTGAAACATGAAGACCATTAAAGCTATGACATTTATAGTTTCCTTTCGATAAACTTAAAAGTCTTAACAAGTTTCAGAAAACATTGTTATGAAAATCCTGTTGTCATGGAAACATCAAGCCAACCGAAAAAAGAAATATGGGAAGGCTGTGGCCTTCAAGCCAAAACGAGTTTGTAGTTGCAAAAATAAAGCGCGAGAGGGTGTCCATCGGAAAAAAAAAAAAAGCAGACGTTGACTCCAGGACTCATGGACTCACCTCTTCTTCCATGGAATTTGCGCATGCTAGCTTCCATCTGTTTTCTGGCCCAGCGACCCATCCTTTTGCCCTCTTCAGATTAAAGAAAACAACCCATTTTCTGATAAACTGGGATCGTACAGCGTGCTTTATTAGCAGATGATGATCTCAGACACAACCCTTATTATGTATGATTAGCTCAAAAGGACTTTTTTAAAACGTGCTTTAATCGATGATCGGAAGTGCGTGCCAAAAGCACTGGCTGACATATTAACGCGCGTTGGTCCTGCTTCATTCAGTGGCCATTCGAGTACCTTCTCCACAGGTTCTGATTGGTTCACTATACCAGCTATTGTAGTTGGACAACATCCCGATACCAAGCACGCACACTCTCCTATCTTTACCTGACTTTTCATCTGCAGCTGTTCCACATGCTCCCTGACTTCCTTCCTCTGCTGGTGCTGTTGTCTCTTCTCTTTCTGTTTTTTTCTCCGATGCTTCTTCGGACTCTGAAATGTTTAGTAAGCAAACTGTGTCGGCGATCCGTCTATATACTTTCAAGGTATCTCATGAAAGGCTCAACTGTGTTGACATTTAAGCTGAAGCCTGGATTGAAACAAATATTGTCTGTTGAGTACTTCATATTTCAAAGGGAGATCAGGCAATTTCTCATCCCTTCATATTCGCAACAATGGGGAGCACTAGTGTTTAATGACTACGGTTGGACGAACAGGCGAGGTCTGTTTCTTGTCGATGGTGGATTGGGTCGAGCACGAACCGTTTGGCGCGAAAGAAAGAGATTAAGATTGTAAACAAACAAGCTGCTACGATTGAATCACACATAATATGAAAAACGTCGCTTCATGAACTTCGTGAAGCTTTAGTTTGCACCTTTCTGATGGAATCATCACTGAAGAAGAGTTTCTAATTCTTTACGAAGAGTACGAGTCCACAAATTTAAATTTTGCGCACCTTTGAAGTCACAGGTTCTAGATTCTTTACTACGACCAGAAAAGCTGTCAAAACGTACCGTAGTGAAACACGACGGTAAGCACAACGCCATCCCATAACTTTTACGCATGCGCAAAAAACTCAACCCACATCCCGCATACTCGTCCAACCGTAGCCGTTAACCGTAGTCTTCAATCTTAAATTCCCTAATTCTGCTTTTATGGAGGAGGACACGTTGTGTGTCCAACATGAGTTTTATGCATCTCATAGCGGCCTGATTTGCGGTCAGTCTTGGACATATCTCCTGAAAATCGTTTTAGGTTAGCCAATACATGCAGAACGAATTACCTTGATTGCTAAAAATCCGCGGAGTTCTCGAGCCATTAGTGCTTGTCGATTTCCCTTTTTATAGAAGTTTTAATTTTAATCAATGTGAGAGGTAATTTTGTAATTACTTTGGTTCTGCTTTACTTCGCTTGGTGACTGGCTTAAGATCCGGCGCGATATTCTGAATCAGAGGCTAAAGTAAAGTTGTCAATGCTCGTCGCACGCGTTTTGCCGCGCTTAGCATCCGGGTTTCTTTGCATTGTGGCTCATTTTATTATCTGCGTCTGTTACAATTGACGAAACTAATTACTTTGGTATTTGTTTTATGGCACTCAATTGACAACCGCACTAATGTGATAGAGCAGTTTTCAATTGTGTCGAAGGTATTTACGCGTTTGCT
>BLFK01000291.1:1083086-1126842 GCA_014634185.1 Astreopora myriophthalma
CCCCCCCCCCCCAACCCGTCTATGGAAGGCTATCCTATGTAGTTTTTGTTGTCGGCACCACTGACGATTGCATCCGAGGGTCCCAAATCTTGTCGGCGTCTTAAAAAAAGACAGAGACCGCCTTTTTAATGCTCATTGGGAGGGGGGAGGGGGGCTGATAAAAATGGAACGTCCAATTTTAATTTCAGCTTCTTTTTCATCAGTACGACTAAAAGATGACCTGGATATCCCCATTCATCAAAACATAACGTTATAATGTATGCATGCTGCGAGAAAGCGCTTTCAAAACAAAGCGGTCTTTTACAAGTACATGACCAGAATAGAGCGAAAATCTGAGTAATTCAGACAAAGCGCGAAACTCCCGTAATGTCTCTACGCGAAAAGAAATGTCTGGAATCACAAAAGGCACTGAACAAATCGACGCATTCATCTTCAACTTTACATTTGTCTCTGTTATTTAAACGCTTTTGAAATTTCGCTCAAGGAGACTATGCTAATATGCCTAATGCTCAATCAGATGTAAAAGAACTCTCAGATTATGTGAGTTGTTGTTGTTTTTCATCAACGCATATCTTAGAGCAGTTTTGAGTGTCGGAAGTAATTACGCCATTGTTTTGGTTTAAGGTTTGGTCTGCTTTGTGATCGGATAAAAAAACTCGCACTGACTAAAACTAAAGCCAATTTGCGACTTCGTCACCCTTTTTTCCCACGCATGGGGCCGGCTGCGTTTACATGTTTTGCGTTCTGCTTTGACAGGTAGCAGCTCGTTCTTTTCTTTAAACATCATTATGGCTATGTTCTGCAGTCCGCTGTTACAGAAGCTAGTCATTCATTACCATTTCAGCACGTACGTATAGTTCGTACAGTTCATTGTATGGGTGACGCCAATCGCACAACATCGCCTTTGAGTCCTCTTTCATTCACACACTCCAGTTTATTTTGTCTAAGCTCGACTAAAGTGCCAAACAGGTCCATAGTACCTCAATATTATCGCCAACCAGAAGCCTTCCTTCACTCTACTGCTTTTTGTAATCGCAGAAATTGCTGAGACGCAAACGGCGGCTATAAACATGCATTTCTCTGTTCAGTTAGGAACTTGCCGTTTCGTATGCTACAACACCGTACATCTTGAGAGCTGAGTGACCGTTGGATAATCTCATTTGAACTACTCTTTGTTTTAATATATGATATATTCAAATGAGATTTAACCAACATTTTTTTTTTCTGAAGATGTACATGTATGTTGTAGCATACGCAATACTACAAGTCTCCATCTGGAATGGATGTGGCCCCTCAGTTTATGGTGTTATCTATTTTTGGAACGGCTGCTGCTAGATTTGTGCCATGATTTGCATTTAGTGCGAGCAATCCCTCGTGTGGCTGTTGGTTGCGGACCAATGAGACCGTCGCGTTGTGGTTATGCGACGCAGTCTGATTGGCCATTGGTTTGGTGGAATTTCTATTCTAAATCCGGAATAACAACACAAATATGCAATCAGATATTGATTTTATTCTCTTAACGACACGTAATCATTACCACACACTCTTAATTTTCTCTCTTGTTTTCAGCTATTCCTTTCATTTTTGTGACTACTGCGCGTGAGCGAAGTAGTCACTATTGCTATCGAGAAGGTTTTTCAAATAGGGGGAGGTAGGTAAGTTTTGGTGGACGTGTTAATCAAAATGAGAGCGGGTACCTGTCTGCGGTTGCAAAGATTTTACACACGTTATTCCAAAATAGCCATCATTTTTAGGGGCTGTTTACATGGAGGGAGGGAGATCCTAGGAGGCGGATCATCCTATTACCGTATGTTTTCTGTATTCAGTTTACATGCAGAAAGTTGTACTAGGCCTTGCGTTAGGATCTTTCTGGTGATAGGATCTTCCTAGCTGAGAGATGCTGAGGAAGATCCTAGCATTAGCAAGATCTTAACACCATGTAAACTGCATTTACTCGGAAGGTCCTAGCACTAGTGACAAAAAAGCAAACATGGCGGCTTCCGGCCTTTCAGCAGCTTCGTTTTACCAGTTATGAACCATAACTGCAACCCAAATTTTCTGCTTGCAAACCAAACGGAAAATTGTTTCGCTTTCTAGAATCTTCCTCGTGCTAGGATCTTACTCCCTCCATGAAAACAGCCCCTTATTCAGATTAGTTCTTCTTACCTGCCTTGTTCTTAAGCCCAAACTTCAGAACTACCGAAATTCTATGCACCAGTTATTAGGGTAGACTGAACCAAGCTCCTAGGAAGGAAGGATTGATGGCACTCACAAATCAACGCTGATGAACTGCTGATGAAATCCAAGGAAAGCATCGAGTCAATACGAGCAGTTTTGGTCGCAAACTAACTTGTGGAGGTCAAGAATGTATAGAAATGGGGTATATGTACACCAGAGAATTTGAAAACACAGATGAAACGCATCGCCTCAAAACGTGAAAGCTAATGAGACGGAACATGATTGAAATCTCTTAGTTTTTAGAAGGGTAGAGCAACGTTTTTGTCACCAGTCGGAGTGAAAATGTCATTTATTTTAGCGTAAGTAATGCGAGTGGAAAATTTTAGCAAACAGAAGTAAGGAAGATGAAATACTGGCCGGAAGTTTGGAAACGTGAGATGGCAATTGATGCCCGTTGCATGGTTGCGAACTTGCTTTAATGCTAGCCGGAAGGTCTAGCCAACGAGTGCTTCATGGATTATTGCATAATGCGTTTTGTTCAAGCTTAAATGATTCTTCTCAGGCAAATTTTCTTTACTAAAGATCGTGTTCGATTTAAGAAACTGAAGTGAGAAAAGTTTAATTGGCAAAAATGCATTGCTTTATGCTTTTGCCAAAGCAAACTAAAGGAGAAAGCAAAATACCAAGTTAAAGTCAGCAGAATCAAACAATTTCCGCATGCATACCTGCATGAAACCTTGATCAGTTCGAGCTCCTTGATATTCTGGCTTGGGAAAGCGAAATAGGAAGAGAGTTTCCTCAGAGGTCTTACTCGCATTGAAGTAGGAAAGTTTTTTTTTCCTCAGAAAAAGAAGGTTTTTTTCCTCGTGTTCGATTTTCTATGTTTTGATGGTCATAATACATTTGATACTCATCTGTTCTTAAAAATACACACATACACACTCACACTCAAGAAAAATTAAATGGACAGAGGAATCTGAGGTCGAGGAAACTGAAATTAAATTTTTTAATAGAATTCAATGGCAAGAAAGGAGGAATTAAAAAAGGAAAGAAAATGACAATATTCATACCAAATACTGATATTTATAACGATAACGGTATTAATAGTAGTAATAAGGATGACAATGACAATACGGAGCTTACAAAACCACAACGTTGAGAGCAACAATAACGGCACAAAACAGGTTTAGTGGACAAAAACAATAGCTTTGCACACACTGCATGTTTGTTTCACATATTTGGTTCATTTCCCAAATAACGACGTGGAATGACAGAACATATGAATCTGTGGAGGACGTGAGCACATGCGCTTTAATCCTGCTCACACCAGTTTAATTCCTCGACAGTTACCAAGTATTTCAAACGCGGAAAGGCTTGCTATAGTTGCGTAGTGATACCGGTAACGGGAGTTTCTGTTTTGAAATGGCGTTCTCGAAGCCGTTGTTGTCGTCGTTTCGTTTCCTATTGCTATAACGTGACCGCGCCGGTCTTTGCATGTTGTTGTTGTTGCTGCCTATTGTTTTTTCTTTCTTTACTAATAAGGATCGCTCTTAGGTTGAACTGAACTAAAATTCAGCGACAGAGTGCCTTCAAATTCAGCACAACTCAGTCAACACCAAGTCGATCTGAATCCGCAACCAAGATGTACTACAAACACTCTTACAGTGGTGTATCGGTTCGAGACGGAAAAACGCTTTCGGAGCGATTTCAGAATACCCGTTCACTTATTTACATATTGCCTTCTTCTCTTTAAGAACGAGACATAGATAACAATACACTCTATTCAAATGCTAATAAGTGAGGGGGTATTCGAGAATCTAGCCACGCTTTCGCCGAAATACTTGATTCCCGCTTTTATTTTCCGCTGATTGGTGAGGCACAGGATCTAAGCGTGCGATTTAAACGAGTTAGAATCAGTCTAAAGATAAATTTTCAAAAATAACATTGAAAATATGTATCTTGGTGGTCGAGAGCTCAATGCAACGCTCGCAAGCGACTCAAAATTCGAGGGAGACTTAAGACTTAGTTTGCTTTCACGCGATTGGGTATTATGAAACTTCATAGCAAGGTAAGATTCTACGTGTAGTAGCAGCCATAAAAAAATGCAGAACCCCCTGCAAGAACAAAATGAGACGCTGGTCTCTCTTAAATTAATTAGTTTGGCTGATACTGATCGCAAAAGAAGTCAACCAATGCTCTATGCGCCTGCGCGTGCTGCAGCTGTCGGTCATGTAATGTCAGTCAAGTGTAACACGATACCACGTGTCACATTTGACGCCACACGCGCAAATACAAATGCATGAGCCACGCGGTCCTTCCACAGGGAAAAAAGGAAAAAAGAAAGATAAAACATTAGAAAAAAATTAACCTGCACCAGTAAAATAAAATATGAAAATTGAAAGGCAAGTAGACAAGTATGTGGTAATTAAAGAACGATTTCGTTGGAAATAGAAGAGAGATTTGATACGATTCATAGATTGACTATATAGTTTTTATACCATGCCATAGAAAATACAGCCAATCAGAACACACGAAAGCTGTTGTATATTCGACGGTATTGCACCCAACGTTCCCTTCGCGCACTGCGATCTCATTCCCGCCGAAAATTAGCGAGGAGAGGACTAAGAATTTTAGTTAGAATTTTATTTTAGAATTTTTTTAGCGGACTACGGATCAGTTAATTAATGAGCATTTTAAAAACGTTTTAAAACATCAACATCGTAGACAATAGAAAGTCAGTTGAATGGCACTATGGCATGGTATAAAGTAGTTGTGCAAAGCTCTCTCGTGGTATACCATGGAATATCCCACTTGTCACTTTTATTGTCTAGGTATACACACTCGACTTAAGGCTCGTTTGTATACCGAGAAAATACAAGTGGCTTGTGGGATATTCCATGGTATACCACTCGAAAGCGTTGCATAGCTAGGATACATTTCACATCATGTACATTAGCATCTATTTCTTGTTATTTTTGGTTGCCCAGCGTACTCTTTGATAACAGGTTTTACTGATGGGTTTACCCTGGTTAACTAAGTGTGATTATTAATATTAGTTTTAGTATTTATTAGTATTAGTATTGGTATTGGTATTGGTATTATATTGGTATTAATATATCGTATTAGCATTTAGTTTTAGTATTGGTATTGGTATTGGTATATAGTATTGGCATTTAGTAATAGTATTAGTATTAGTTAATTTAGTGTTAGCATTCGTATTGGTATTGATACTAGTATTTAGTATTTAGTGTTAGTATTAGTTTTAGTTTTAGTATTAGTATTAATAGTGTTAGATTTCTAAACCCGTAAATTGCAAAAAGAAAACCGCGTATACAAAAGGCTAACCGGGACGGGTTGTATATATATTGTTGTACATATATTGTGGTGTCTTTCCGTCCCAAGGACAAGAACTCGTCTTTATGACAACATTTTTATTGTGCTATCGCTCGCCTACCCGTACGAGCGCGCTCTATTCCCTTTCTTGTCTCCATCCCATAATACACGCAATACTAGTAACTTCCGTTTCCGGTACGCTACATATATGTCAATAGATAAGTAGAATTTTTAAAGCTACAAAGAAAGGGACTAAAGGCATAACAAATGTAAGACTAAAGCAGTATATATGATATACAAGAAGAGAGATAGAGATAGCTAAAATATAAAAGTTTATATATGCATACAAGTTAATACATAAATATAGACAGGAGCTCATGACTAAGAGCTTACCTCTCCCATATAAGCTTAATGAGTCAACCTTTGCGCTTATCTTTTTAGTTTTAGAACTCTGCCGGTTTCACGGATTCGCGCGCACAATATAAAATGTCCAATTAGTATGAAGTCATTGTCAAACGTCACACCTTGTGATTCTAAAAATAAAAAGATATGTTCAAAGGTTGACTCAAGGATACAGTACATATGGAGCAAGACTCTTAGTCATGCGCTTCTGATATAGATAAATAAATTGCACCTAACCCCGAAAGTTTTTTATGTACTCATACTAAAACTAGACGGAAAAATATTATCATTGATAGAGGGCCATGTATGGGGGATAGGATCTCTTACCTCATCCTCCCCTGGCGCCACTTCGGTTCGCCGCGGCGCATTGCTTTTCGTAAACGGTCGTTGCCATTTCAACCACACTTTTTTCACTGTTATAAGTTTGCTTTTTGCAAATAAAGAAAAAGTACCTAATTAAGAATTAAGCACCGTAGATTTTGGCTATCTAACCAATCTATACAAAATATAAATAATAGCTATTTATAATATCTAAAACTAACCCTAACGTCACCCAAGTGCTCAGCCTGAACACCCTAATCGTTTTTGGGAGGCTTAATAACTCAATCTGAGCACAATTTTAGCGGATTTAGTTGCAATTTCAATTACTGTAGGTCTAATTTATAACGAAAGGCTTGGTTACGAAGAATTGGCATCGACCGTAATAAAGGGCAACGACCGTTTACGAAAGGAAAATGCGCTTGGCAGCCAAGTTTTGAAAAGACTGGGAACCAGTTTGGTCAGCGATGTTGACGGGGAAAACTACCAATCAAAGTTCTGATATTAGTAACTTACCAAGATTCCACTCGTGTCTTACCCAGAAGTATTTTCGTCAACATTCTCTCGATTTTTCATTGTCCTTTTCCCCCTTTTCATACTGTTTTTAGCCGGTCTTCATCAGCCACCGGTTCATCGACATAAGCATGTCACAGCTGTCCGCACTTTCTTCACTTCTATTTGTTGTCACTTGTAAATCACTGAAATCGCCATCTTCCATGTCTCCGGGAACAGAACAAATATCAAACTCTTCAGATTCGACCCTACACTTCGAATCTGTGTTGCGTGATGGCATTTTTCTATGATTTTGAATTATTTTGAACGATTTTCATTTGAAGCAGAGCTGGTCACACGATCGCCCCAAAGAGCTTCCCCTGCCGACGTCACAGATAAATTAGGTTTCAGACCCCCTTCCTAGCGGGCGTGAACCAAAACACTGCAACTTTAAACATCGATACATTGGCGAGGATTTGATAGATTTACTCAATGCTTTAAAATCTTCACTAAATGATTCGTTGGTTTTGAAAATAAATAGAAAAAATTGGGTTTAGGGGCACTTTAAGCCTAGTCCTTGTTAAAAATAGCTCAAAATAGAGATACTTATAAAGATACCTTTCGGAGATTTACTTTCAGATACCTTCAATCATCTCTAAAGACGCTGAAAATCGCGTTTCCAAGGACCTAAACGGTAAATTAGGCTAGAGGCCTTAAACGTTTTAGAAAAGTCCATTATAGGTTTATTAGACCTCGTCTTCATGGAATTTTACACTCTGTAAATTCGGTGGTCATCTTTTGTGTCCTTAGGCTAAATAGTAAGGTGAGCTTAGCAAAATGGCCGAAAAAAGCCATTTTCACTGCCTTTGCGTTTATCGGGCCCAAACTTTACCTCCAACGCTCCCACAGATTCTATTGACCATTGAGGCCCCTTCACATTAATGCTTTTTCAAAATTCTCCGTTTTCGGTGTCATCGAAGACGCATCGATCGATCCGCGTCCACACTACCGTTTTCGCAGCGTTTTCAACTGTCCACACTAAAACGCTCGAAAACGCTGAATGACATGGTGTGACGTAGGTTCAATTTTATTCTTCTATGAGAAACTAAGATAAGGTTAAATAGAGCAAAGTTAAGCTCCACACAGGCTACCAAATTTGCTAATAGCATCGGGAAGGCATGTTTTCATCTGCCATGTTTGATTTAGAAAGGACGCGAAGTCTGTGGTGTGGATGACGTAAGCGTTTTGAAATCGATCCATTTTCGATGAAAACGCTCAGCGTTTTAGTGTAGACGGGAGGCCTAAAGGTATCAAAATGTATGGGTTTTCAAACGAAAACGCATTACTGTGGACGGGGTCTGAGTCTTATCGGCAGCCATAAAGGGCTCCCTGTGTTATTGTTTTCTTGAATCTGGTACAGATGTGTCGTGCGCTAATAATAAATGGCATTTGACCACGCCCAGTGAGTATTTTTAGTAATCCTGTGTTAGCAGCCAGCTGTATGAAGCAGCCAGTTTCTTAAGACCGAAAAGAGAGTGTTGTATATAGTTTTCACTGTGTAATAAACAAAATTACAAGGCAGCTTGAAGATGTGAATAATAGTAATGTGGGAAGACCCCATCTGTTGTCCTTTTTGATTTGTTTTGATATTTTCTCCTTGGAGGTGACATATGACCTATTTTGAACTACCACTAAATGTGACGACAGCGCTCTGGAGTGTATTACTTATGGTGAGAATTTGGAAGTCACGGCATGCACCGCAGGATTTCGCGCCAAATTATATTTCAGCATACATAATTATGAAAACGAGATACTTTCATTTACCTTCATTATGACTGTGCCTTGGAGGAGAGAGGTTTTGAAAAGCTCTGTTCCGGGAGTCCCTCCTCTCCTCCCCCCTACCGCACATAGGGTAAACGGGGTAAGAGGGAAGTTCCTAACAGGACTACGCACCGGAATGTAGTCCTGTGCCACAGGTATCTCACTTTGTAATAGAAATAACAATTTGCAATGTCCCGGCTTTAAAACTGTCTGACTGTAACTAATTTTAATCAAACAGAGAAAAAGTGGACCAGCTTCTGGAGCTAGGACTAGCCACTTCTGTCTTGCCAGACAATTTAAATTTTTGGCGTTAAAGCGGAAAGCGATCCTGTGGCAGCTGAAATTACAAACATCGGTAGAAACGAGATAAATACTGAATTGAAGAAGTGATCTTCACACTTTCTGTACAATTTAAGCAATTGTCTCATATATGTGCTCTTACCAACTAAGCTATGAAGCCACACAGTTGAGAGCAGGTCAAAATGTTGGGCTCATGCGTGTTTCCCCGTGAAAGGAATGATGAATGAAATGATTGTGAAGTGCGGGTTAATACTGTTATTTGCAAATAGGTGAGCAATATGAATGTTTTTATGTCCTTTTCAACAGGACAAAGACTCAGTGAATGACTGTGCGCATGTGCTTATCGTATTCCATGCAAAGACAGAGTATGACAGTAGATGGCCGGTAACGTAATCGCGAGATGGGCTGCTGAAGGAGAATTCAAGTTTCACTGGGGCGTGCCAAATGATGTCTTGACCGCTGACCGTTCTGCCGTCTCCATTTTCAGGGCTTCCCTTCCTTTACACTTCATTCATTAGTTTCCGATCTTTTCAGGTTAAGTTTATTAAAAAGCCTGCGGATTGGCCAGGGTGTATGTTCGGTTCAGTTTATTTCGGTAGCTAGTTATGACTCGAGATTCGTTAACCTGTAGTCCATGACATTTCAGATTCCTTCGTCACTTTCTTTTTATGTTATTGCGGGTAAACATTTGGTCCGGCTGCTGGTGTCACTAAGCAGGTCTGTCAACCTAATAATCCTCTACCATGGATGCCAGATGTTACTGTTTTCAATTCTGCGGTGCTGTGCGCACAAACGGTGAAGCCACGATGCCAATTGATCATCGAAGTGGTCGACGTCTTGATGTGTAGAAGCAGACATCTGGAATCAGGATACCATCCATGCCTTAGTCACTGTTCTCTTTATCAACACACTGTGTACACCTCTTGCTTAATACATGAAACTCCGCTCCATCGCGCACAATCAATCTGGTGAAGTGCAGTTCATGATGTTCGCATAGCTTCCACACGCCTTTGCCAAAGCCTGGAAAATTTTCGAATTCTTTGGATTCCTCGAGTGGAAGAGACTTAAGCCCGATTTCGCGTCTCAACAAAGTGACAATTCTTTCCAGCCAGTCGATTTCAAGAGCATTATTATTACCTTGAACGAACGAATTGAACTTATTAGCTGCCGTTTCCAAACGCGTTTGAGCAAGGCCAGGGAACAACTTTTGACACCTAACAGCCTCACTTTTGGTTTCCAAAAGTGAAGCAAAAAGTGCAAACTTTCTTGTGTGTTCATGCACTTGGTCAAGAGTCCCCAAATCCTGCTCAGGTGTCTCAAGGTAATGTGTGATTTTTTCGAGCGCATTGGTGATAGTGTCTGAGAGCTGTTTGATCTCCTGGTGTGCATTTGTACTTGTCTGAGTGATCTTCACATTTTTCAAGGTGTCTTGTGCCTTCTCGACCTGGTGCATGATGATCAAATGATTCTTAAGGGTGAACACTAAGGGTACACCGCGCGGATGCACTTCATCCAACGCCATTGACTTGGGGCGCCGTGAGAGTTTCTGCACCATGCTGAGGATACCTGGAGGACGATGTTCAAGTTGTTGGAAAAGATTCCTGGCATCGTTTGCTGTTTCATTTCCTAGCTTACAAATTTCACTCTTCACATTTTCCAAGTTCTTTAACGTCCTCTTGACTTGGTTCCCATAACGATAGCTAAATGTGATCGCTGTTGAGCACCTAGGACATTGAATCAAAGTAACATTGCTGTCCAGTTCTTGACGCATCCATTGATCCATTTCTTCAACGGTCAGGATGTGACCACAGTCGAACAGTTGAAGATATCTTGTAGCCTCTGTCAATGTTGTAGGTTCACCGCCTAACATAGAGGACAGTTTTCCCGCGTGGCAAATAGCACACACAGTGGGGCAGTGTTCCCCGCACAAACCAATACATGGGTGGCGGCAGGACAGCTTTTTGGAGCAGGGTTCGTCACATCGAGGACGGTCGCACTCCTCCCCACAGAGGTTATTGCATTGGTAGTGAGGACAACTCCACGTACATGGTTTGTTGCATGGATAACATGATTGTGAACAGGTTTGAGTGCACTTACTGTGAGGGCAGCGTCTACCGCATTCTCTGTTGCAAGGTGGACAGGCCATACCGCATTGTGATCGACAGCGGTGCGAACAGACAAGAATTCGGTTGCATTGACGTTGACACATTTCGTGAGAGCCTCTGACGCGGCAGTCATAACAATTTCCAGGACACTGGTGACCACAGGGAAGCTTTGCATCACAAGGTTTGGGGCATTGTTTGTTATCGGTTGAATGGCTACAGGGCATCGTAATCTTGTGGTTGCAAGCGAGGGTCTTCACCACAGCAACATCACAGGGATAACTGGAACAGGGTTTCCCACAAACAGCCTTACACTTGTGTTTGCATGTTGTCTTTGGACGCTGACAAGGAGCCTGGCAGGTTGCTGTTGTTAATTCAAAGCACCGTAGTTCTTCCTTGTGACCACACTGAGAATACGTTTTCTCTACTACTCGCCTACACTTCATGCTTTTACACGGTTCGCTACAAAGGCCAGGGCACGGGTGACCGCATGGTAGCTTTTCTGTACAGGGTTCCCGGCATACCTCGCCGTTGGGATCTCTGAAACAAGCCATTTTTTTGGAATGCTTCCCTGAGCAGTTGAGAATCTTCACCACCATCTTTTGGCAAACGTACTGATGGCAATCCTCAGAGCATTTACCAGGACATCGATGACCGCACTGCGGCAGCCGTTTTGTGCATTTATTGGAACAAATAATCCCAGAAACGTTATCAGAACAAAGGCAGCGGACTTGATGGTACCCACAGCTCAAATCCTTTTGAACTCGTACCGCACATTTGACGGTGTCACAGACATCACCACATTTGTTAGGACATGGGTGTCCACATAAAAGAGGGCGTTCACAAGGGGCCTCACAGATAAGGTCTTTAGGAGTAAAGGAACATTGTATCAATTTTTCATGGCCACACGATAGCTTACGTGCCACCTTTTTATCACAAATGCCACTTTGGAGCTCAGCGAGCGCGTTAGTACACGCTACGATCTTGTTGTGTCCACAGTTAAGTGTGACTTCTACTCTCTGGTCACAACAATGTTCCTCTAATTTTCTATGACAAGGAAGGGTTGCCTCGTGACCACATGGCAATGTTTGTTGCACCTTTACCGTACAGTAAACATCCGGTGAACCAGCTGTGACAATGGAGCAGGAAATAGACTTCATATGCCCACATGAGAGTGGAACGTTGACTTTCTTTCTGCAGACGCAGTCTTTAGGATTCTTGAAGCAAGGAAGCATGATTTTATGTTTACAAGGCAGTTCTTTCTCGACTTTAAACTCGCACGAAACTTTTTCTAGGGCAGTCTTGGCCACGTGGCACTTAACGGACGTTTCATGCCCACAGGTCAGACGAACTGCAACGACTTCTTCGCAAATGACTTCTTTAGGGTTCTTGTGACAGTTCAAAGACACCAAATGATTACATGGCAATGCTTTCGTTACTAAGACTTTGCACGGCCTAGCCCCACATTTCCTGCTGCAAATGCTTTCACAGGGGTGTCCACAGTCTCTTATCCTCTTACATTGTTGTTTGCACTTTAGAGTACCTGGGTCAACGTAACAAGGCATATTAATAACGTGCCCACAAGAAGGAATAGTCATGTTAACCTCTGTCATACAATCACCACAAGGCGAACCAAAGTGGCAGCGCTTTTGGCACGAGTGACCCCGGTCGCACTTCCTATTACACATTTCCTCACATTTAACTTCATTGCACATGAGACCACAAACGGAGTTACACTTGTGACCACAATCCAGTTTTCTTGGACAAGGAGCAAAACAAAATGCCGTTTTAGGGTTTTGACAACAACGAACCATTTGTCGATGGTCACATGCAAGATCCTTAGCAACTTCTATGGTACATTGCTTCGTTTTGCAATCCTCATAACACATTCCAGGGCAATCGTGTCCACAGTGTAACTTTCTCGGGCACCTCTCCCTACACTGAATTGGATTGTCTTTCTCTCGACACAAGACTCGTGCCGTATGTTGACAGGGCAACTTGATTTTAACTTCAGTGTCGCACTGACATGTCTGCCTGCATTTCCGTGAACAAAAATGGCCACATTCAAGAAGTCTTGTGCATTCTTCCTTGCACTGATTGTAAATCATGGGATCCTTGTAACAGGGCAAACGTTTCTCGTGCCCACATGGAAGAGATTTTACGCAGTTAACTTTACACTGTGAAGTGCATTCCTGTCCGCATTCTTCGCCACAGCCGTGTCCACATGATAGAATTTTCTCACATTTCATTTTGCAGGAAAAGGTTTTAGGATCAACAGAGCATGGTATTTGTTGTTCATGACCACACTTGGGGACTTTCTTTGGCATCTTGTGACGACAATTGGGACATTTTCTGGGATAATGGCAAATGAGAAGGCATGGGTGTCCGTTGGAGCATTTAGTGGGGCATGGTTTGGAACATTCACCCTTGTGGGCGGACGAATGACACCTCTTGTCACAAGCATGACCGCATGGAAGGCGGACCGCACAAGGCATGTTGCATCCGCCCAATGAATTAAACTCACATGCTTCTCGTACAGCCGTGACGTTTTTATGTCTGTTGCAAATCAGCTGCAGACTGTCAGCAATGGCGTCCTTTGCCTCCAGATCACCACAGATTTCTTTCCACAACGCGGACTGGGTTTTTAGGAGACTGAAGTTTCCAATGCAGTAAAGTCCTTTGCGAGCTCGTGATAGTGCAACGCATATTCTGTTGGACTCACCCAGGAAACCAATGCGACCTTCTGAATTGCTTCTCACCAATGAGAGGAGAACAATGTCGTTTTCTTCGCCTTGAAAGTTGTCAACTGCACAAACCTTTACTCCCTCAAATATTCGCCGTGGCATTAACTCCTGAAGAAGTAATAACTGACCGGTGTACATGGTAAGAACTGTAATCTGGTCTCTCTTGTATCCTTGGCATAGAAGATATCTGCACAGTGCTACTAGAAACTTGGCTTCGTGGCGGTTAGCAAAACTTTGCAAACCACTCACCACGTGTTCGGGATGGCAATGTTGAATGAAGAACAGATTGTGGCAGATTCCAGATATATCCTTAAAATTGCATACTGATTCGTAGTCAATAATTTCGTGATCGTAGATTCTCTTAGTGAGCGCGGCGATCTCAGGGCGCATTCGGTCTTGTATGGATAGGCGTTTACAATCCATGTTATTCATTACCATCCGCTCAAACAAAGAAACCTCCAAGTTATAATTCCAAGCTAATTCGTAGACCGTAGCCTTTGGACGGAGTTGCTTGTGGTCTCCAATGAGGATCGTGTGCTTTGTGTTATGTGAAAGAGAAGTGATGATATGGGCTTCCATTACTTCAGCAGCTTCCTCGATGATGACGATTTTTGGAGCTACTCTCTGCAGCACTGAGTGGTATTTTGAAGCCACAGTTGTTGTCATTCCCACTACAGTTGCCTGACGAATGACATGCTCTTCCTCTTCAAATGTGATAGCTTTAAGCTCATCACAAAGCTGCTGATACTCCTGTTCACTCCTATGAATTTCTACTCTGTAGCGTTCGCGGTAGTTCTCAATCCAAAAGAGGTACAATCGCAATCGATCTTCCTGTGATAAATCCCAAATGTTGTCGATACGCATCACTTCAGTAGCGGTCATCATCTTTTGTTTTTTCAGGTCATCGTTTAAAGTGGTGATGTTTCCAGTAATCTCGAGTTTGGTGCTTCCCCTTTTCTTTTTGTTCTTCTGGTTCGTTTTCTTCTTCTCTCCTGTTTTTTCCTTCTCTTCTGTTTTCTCCTTCTCTTCCTCCGTGTCCTTCCATATGAATGACCTCCGCTTTCTTTTGTGAGTGGCAATGGTCCAACCTACATCATCTTCGTTTGTTACTTCTTGGTCATGATCCAGCAATTCATCTTTTCTTTCTGAAATTGTCTTTAGGAGGTCTTCTTCACCTTGTATGCGTCTTTGATATTGAATTAAATCAGCTTCTCTGTCCACTGCGATGTTTTCTTCGTCCACCTTATTTTGTTCCACTTCTGTATAGAGGCCCTCATCATTTTTCACGCTGCTAGCGACGTCCATCAGCCCCGCGTCTTTCCAATCTATGGAATCCGATTTTCGCTCTTTGGTGAGACTGGCTATTGTAACATTTGAGGATGAACTATTCCTTTGTTGAATTAACGAGCTTTCTGGTGACGTACAATAATAAAGGGCTTTGTTTAAGTCGTGCGGCTCTGAGAAGCCTTCGTTCGGTCGAAGGGAAGTGTGAGTCCCTTCATTTAATACATTCACTACTGTAGAAGAATCACGTGTTGCTGCAGCGTTAAGTTGACTGTTTGCGCTCATTTCACTGACATCCTGTGATGCGGATTTTGCCATGGTGACATCGTGTTCACTTCCATCGTCTAAACTTCTTTCAGTTCTGTCTTTTCCCCTCTGCGTACTTTTGTTACAGGAGCCCACCAACGCGTTACAACATAGCCATAGTTTGAATGTGTTCTTCGGAGTTCGACTCTCGTATGCCACTTGAGAGGGAAATTGGGCATTGCATAGCTGTTCTGCATGCACTGAATTCATCAGTTCTTCTAAATCGTCAAACATCAAGAGGTGATTCTCTCCCTTTGAGAGATTTTCTTTCCTTTTTTTCATCTCCAAGTCATTGTCCTCCATCCTTTCTTTAACTTCACTGCGTTTGTCGTACAACCTGAATCGGTGACTAAATTTTTTCAAATTGCAGTCCTCTAGTTTCTCGCTTTTGCTCCTCCCTCCGACGCGAATTATGTTTTTAACGGGAACAAATTCTAGCACCTTTTCCAAGAACTGGTCCAGAGCATGGTTTGTGTAACACACCATCAGCATTGGTGAGTTTCGCTGGGGATTCCACGCAAGGCGATTCTCAAGTAAGCATCTGACAATTTTGGTTCCAACGTACGTTTTACCAGTCCCGGGAGGACCCTGGATAACTGAGAATTCAGTTGTAATTGCTGTTCTTAAGGCCTCCAGTTGGGAACGGTTGAGAGGAAGATCCTTTTCTTGAGGCCAGGCTCCTGCTTGCAAAACAGGTACTGCTGTGGCGTTTGCTACCTTCCGAGCATTTAACGCCATGCTGAGATCATAACAAACCGGTGGTTGGCAATCATCGCGTCTTAGATATTCTGGTGGATCGACTTTTCCACTGCAATCAACGAGATATTTTTTAAAAGGCAAGTTTGTTTCATCTAATTCTTTCAACCCTCCAAGAACGTGACGGTAGGCTTCAAAGTAGGCGGGTGACTCAACCATTTGATAAACGCAGTTACGGTTTTCGATCCCCAAAACATCTTGCTCTTCGATAAATCGAACTTCGATTCTCCCTTGTTTCAAATCTTCTGCGTTTCGTTCAGCAACTGTTGCAAAAAGGATACTCTTAAAATTGTCTTGTGAAAGGCAAAGAAATGAACCGTATATCAGTCGTTTTGAATGGGGCCATCTTCTTGTATCCAGGCCGGACACATCGATTTGCAACTGGTGAATTACCCCAGACCACGTGAATTTCTTGTCGACGATTCGCACGCCGCGGTAATTTTTCATCAGCTGCTTCCGATGTCGCTTTGGTACATCACGGATAATTTCGGGAATACCCTCCCTGAGGGGTTCCAGAAAATCTTCTCGAAGCAACCGAAACTGTACATCAAGGTAGTGCTCTGCATTCTCGTATCGTCCCTTTATGACGTTCTCACGTAAGAAAGGCCGTTCTTGGGTTATTATTTCTTTGATTGTTGGACAAATCGGTATGTCTCTAAAATCATTTGGTGGCTTTTGTCCTGCCCTCTTGGTGTAACGTTTGCCGTGCCTTTGCCTTTCGCTTCTGATGATGTCATCTCGTGCTTGCTTAAAAGCGTCTAACTTCTTTTGAACCTCTGCCTTTCTATTAAAGCTTGAACAACCCAAGGCTCTTTTCAACTGATCGTAAGGAAGATCAGCATATGAGCTCGGCAAGTGTGTCAAATACGTCGTAAAGACCTCGATGATGCATTCAAAGAACCTTTCTTTTGAATCGCTGTCATTCAATACTTGAACACGATCAAGAAAACGGGGAACCTTTGTTTTCAGGAATAAGGAACCCTTAATGGCAGCTAGAATCTTGTTCGTGTTCTCGTTTGGGGGAAACCTACTGGCTGCCGCCAACGTGCAAATTAAGTCGAAGATGAATTCATCAGAGTGGTGCTGCTGTTCTTCAGATCGTAGAACAAACTTAAACTGATCCATTCCCTCATTTAGCTTACAGACGACCTCTTTACTATCCCCCTCTTTCAAAGATTTGAGGTCCAAATGGATGCTCTTTCTTGGGAACGGTCTATGTGAGCACGGCCGGGTATTTTGCTGTGCCGCTGAATACAGTGGATAAGGCCTTCGCACGCCTTGTTCTTGGTTTCTACCATCTGAAATTATAAACAGAACCAAATGAAAATAGAACCCATTTTCGGCATAGAACGTTTCGCTAGTACAATTTGCCTTTTCGAAAGCCGAACCTCATGTAAGGCGCTGATCCTCATGTAAGCAGTCGCTAAACCAGCAATTTTTAGTTTATGCGGGTGATGTACAGCTGACCACGTCGCCAGCGTGGGGAAATGAGTAAACCAATGACAAATCTGGGCGACAAAATGGACAACAAAATCACTTTATCCGCCATTTTTGTTGTATGTGGGTTCAACATGTAGGATTATCCATCATGCGACCAACATGTTGGATCGTCCAACATTCATCGTTTGGCCAGGCCTTTAGCTGGATTGCAAGACATATTTCAATCGTTCAATGGTCGTCTTCATTTATAAGTGTTCGTAAAATGCCAGATTGGAATATGTAACGTTGGAGAATTTGAATATCATAGCAGTATCGTTAGAACTTTAAACAACATGAAACGTAGAACAACAGCAAGAGAGGCAAGAGAGGCAAAAGAGATAGGAAAAGACACAGAGAGAAACTTTCAGCTAAGTCATAACCGGGTTCAGGTAGCTAGCTAGTGTGGTTGATTGGTTTACGCCTGCGTTTTAACACACGCATCTGTTTCGATTGTTTTTGTATTTCGATATTATATAACCACCGGGTTAAGCAAAACGTGAAAGTTTATTCAAACATTTACTCTCTTAAACGTGAGGAACTCAGAGCGGTAAGTGAGTTTTGAATAGAATTAGAATTCTCTTGTAGTGGACTGTGAATGGAAGGGGAACGGAAAGAAAGAATTTCCTTAATGGGCAGAGAGACTGGCTTGGATTATGCTAATGCTAATGTAAATATGTAGGAGTTGTAAATGTTTACTGAAAGTTTTCGCGTCAGTGTATTTCTGGCTCACTCAATTAAAACGTAAAACTTACATCGCTGAGCTTACATCTTTCGGATCGATGGTTCTGTGCTATCTAGTTTCGTACACGTACAGTAATAAAGGATATTTGGGGCCAGGATCTTTCAATATGCACTTTTTTTGGGCGCGTCTACGTGCAATTATTCAGCCATCGTTTTGTTTTGTTTTGTTTTTCTTAACCCGAGGTACGATCCCCTCCAGCTTAAAGTTGCAACTTTGGTTTGGGGGAGAACATCCTCCAACTACTTTTACTGAACATTTTTACAACATGAGCTTCACGTTCGTGTACTAGGATTGGGTTTTCTGTGGCTAAACGAAATACCTCTCGGGTATCTCACCTTGTGCATTGCTTGAAGCTGCTTGGCTAGCCGCAGAGGATCCGCTTGCTACCTTTGGTCGGGTTTTCTTCTGTGTTCGTCCCTTATTTTCTCTATGATCTGCAAAAGTGACGAGAGTGGTGGTTACAATGGAGCGCCAGCCGTCTAACTTCCGCATTATTTAAATTATAATGATGCGGATTCTTGGATGATATAAAGAATTTTCCTGTCACAGTCACTATCTTAGTTTGCCACATTTCATTTTACAAACTCTTTGAAAACTCCTTCAAACCGCCTAGACTGATTCAAACATAATCAGAACAAACCAAAGAACATAGGATATGTTCACTGCCCCTGACATTTTTTAAATGGTCAATTTATTTAGAAATCCGGAATGGATTTTCAGCCCCGGCTGACATACACCATGTTATCTTCCGCTTAATCTTAGTCTGTTTTAGTAAACCAATATGGCCGCTGGTCGCGTCAATGAAAACCTGCTATTATTCGGCCCATTCTGTAATGAGTAATGTCTGCCGAGTGATAATCTGCGACTTTGAAACCTTAGTAAATAGACCTTCACGGCATTCCTCCCAGTCTATCTCGGTAAGTTATGAAACGAGGCTGTGGTTAATAGCATTTCGAATTTGATCCACCCCAGCATCGTTTCATAACTTACAGTGGGCAACTGGGACGAATGCGGAAAAGGTCTTGAAAGCTGCAGCAAATTGAGTACGCGACTGAAGTTTGCTCAAGGACTCACCATCCTTTCTTCCTTGGAATTTGCCCATTTTAGCTTCCATTTTTCTTGCCCAGCGACCTATCCTTTTGCCCTCTTAATTAAGAATAAAGAAGACAACCATTTTACTAATTTTCTTTTGCTTGTTGGAGAATCTAATACTACTTAGCCAACTGAGAAAGAAAGCTTTAGTTATTCGTAACACCTTTTTTTCAATGCTTTTTTCAGTGAGTTTCAGGCCCCATAACATAAGTCTGTGGTGTGGAAAAAAAAAACGTTCTTAGTAAACTCATAGTACTCACAAGACGGGAAAGAACCGTCCAGAAACTTTAAAAAGACACCGCTCATACCCTGTATGACTAGCTCTAAATGACTTTTTCAGTTTAAAACGTGCTTCAATCGATTAGACGAAGCTCATACCAGAAGCACTGGCTGACATGCTAACGCGGGTTCCAACTGATCGTTCGCTTCCTTTGGTGCTATTTGTGCCGGATATTTTCCGCAGGTTCTGGTGAGCTTACCGTATAATCTATTGCCATTGGACGCCATTGGACAAACTTGTGGCACATCGTGCCACAAGCGCGCATTCTGCATTATTGCCTACTTTCCGGCCTTTACCTGTTTTTTCATCTGCAGCTGTTCCACACGCTCCCTGACTTTCCTCCTCTACTGTTGTCGTTGTCTCTTCTCCTTCTGTTTTTTTCTCCGATGGTTCTTCGGACTCTGAAATGTTCAATAAACTAACGGTTTTGACATTTAAGCTCAAAGGCTCAACTGTGTTGACATTTAAGCTGAAGCCAGGATTGATCACAAGTATTGTCCTTCTTCAAAAACTCATTAATAATTCATGAGCCTAACAGCCTATCAAGTCAGTGATAAAACGTCACGTGCATGAGCTTTATACCCGATAAAACACTCCTGATTAGTATTCTTTATATAAAGAATACTAATAAGGCATAGCTTGTTTTTCTTGTATGCTAATAATTTTCCTTGCAAAGTTTGAACCATTGTTCAGACTCCAGAGGGGCACGCCATTTGTGGAATGTTTTTGAAGCTGTTCAAAAAACTCGCAGCACGTGTTTTATCGGGTCTAAAAACACTCGGCTTCACCTCGTGGTTTTAAACCCGATAAAACACTCCTGCTCGTTTTTTAAACATTACATAATTCACTGGAAGAGTTGGTGATTCCGCATCCCTCAGAGTAGCAAATGAACAATTTAGCCCCTTTGCTTAGCTGAGATTTTATGGATGACGACATTTTGTGATTTCCAACGTGAAGCTAATCCATCTCATTTGCTGTCAACCCTGGACATACCTCAATCTCGTTCCTCCCTTTTATTCTTTCAAAAGTAGATCATTTGCATGTTCTTTTCCCGTCACCCAAAATCGATTCAGATTAGCCAATGCATGCAGAATGAATTCGCGGAGTTTTCGAGCAATAGGCCACTTCCGATATATTAATATTCAGTTTGACATCGAGGCTCAAAGGGAGGATAAAACATAGGAACCTGAATAAGCGAGTCGACAACTTTATTCAATTTCCTTCGTTTTATTGCCCCAAGCCTCGATATCAACGAATATTATATGTAATATATGCGAAATGGTCTATTACTGCTCGTCAGTTTCCCTTTTTCAGCGGTTTCGAGCTGAATGTGGAAAAAAATAATTTCGCGATTGCTTTGGTTTTGTATTACCTCGCTTAGCGATTGGCTTAAAAATCTGGCGCCATGTTCTCATTCAGAGACGATTCAGAGACCAAAGCAAAACCAAGCATGACCTGCTCGGACGCGTTTTCCCGCGCTTTGCGTCGGATGCACATGTATCTTCTTCGCGCTACGATTGGCTCGTTTGATCTGCGTCTATTAATTGTGACTGGCTAAAGCTATTGCTTTGGCTCACGGTACTCAATAGTCCACTTTCGATATATTATATTCAGCCTGACATTGACGCTTGGAGAAATAAAGTAAAGTGTGTCGACTTGTCAATTTCCTGTGCTCTATTCCCCCAAGCCTCGATATTAAACTGAATATTAATATATCGGAAGTGGTATATTGAAAAACGCTCCAATGTGATAATGTGTGTGATTTGTTTTCAATTATGGGGTTTTTGCTGTGAAATGATGTGGTCAAGAGAAAATAAAGGGGGAAGAGAGGGCATCCCCCATACATGCCCTTCTCCAGAGCTAATATGTCTGAAGTAATTTTTAGATCGACTCCCACGCTGTACAGATCTCAAGGAGATTAGGCAACAGCCAATCATATGGCGGGAATATGTTCTCTAAGCGTAGGCTATTCACGTGGAACACACTCCCGCCACATGACTGGCTATTGCCTATTCCCCTTGGGATCTGTAAAGCGTGGGATTCGATCTAAAAATAACTTGAGACATATTACGTCTGGAAAAGGGCATGTATGGGGGATGCCCTCTGTTCCCCTATATTTTTTCTTGATGTGGCTGAGTGTTACCAAAAATTCACTCAGGAATGAAAATAACCTAACGGATAAGGTATTACTCTTTTTTTGTTGTTAGTTTATTCAATAGAGAAGAGGATTCCGTTACCAAACACTACTTGTTAACAGTTAAGAGATAGTATGTTAGTTGCTTGGCAACGGGCGAAAGGACAACTGAAAAGGGGATCAAGAGTCCCAGGCAGAAATCGAACCTACGACTTCCTTTGCCAAGCAACTAACATACCATCTCTCTCACTGGCGCTTTACACCTTCACCATCTTTGATAACTCGCAGTTAAAAGATAATTGTGGCTTCTCCTGTCACCATGAATTACCTTTAGAAGTTTCCCTTTCCCTTTCATGTTTATCGTAGGTCTTCCGCCATTTGTTTTTCTTCTTGGGCATGGTGCCAACTAAGAACAAAGCAAATAGAAGCAAGTTATCAATCCTTCAAACTCTGCTATATATGTTTGGTGAGGATTCAGGGGATTGGACCAGAACAAGACAAAATGATGCGAAAGAGAGGGAGACGCCCAGCTTAACCATTGGGGCATGTGATTTTTCACTTATGTTATTTTTAGACGTCTAATAGGCGGAATTCTGTGTCCGCAGACGTCCGAAATATCAGCTGAAAAGAATTGCGCCCGCGTTGAACAAAACAGGGGTTCATAATAATGAACAGGACTCAAAGGAGGATGTTATATCATAGCCTGGTTTTCACTAGCGACGCAAGCACAAGACTTTCATGTCAAGCAAAAACGTATTGTAACGCAGGCACAAGCACAGTACACGGGGACGAAGGATTCACTAGTTCCATGCTCTCTCTGATTACCGGGCACTGAGAGTGGAATCTGGATACGGCGTTTTCATTGGAAGAACATAACAGCTTGTGTTGTGCTTATGTTATGTTCCGTTTTTACACAGCGCAAGCGGACGCAAGCATAAGCGCAACTACAAGACCAACCAGTGTTTTAAGTTTAGTAACGTTCATCCTGAATAGTGTTTGACGAGGTAGTACTTGGTGTAATACCTGACTATTATGTCCTGGATCACACCCAAGTGATACAGTAGCAGCTGTTCTAGTTGTTGAAGTACTCAGTAGTAATAGTAGTAATAGTAGTAGTAGTAGTAGTAGTAGTCGTCGTCGTCGTCGTCATCGTTGTCCTCGTCGTTAGTAGCTGTAGTAACCGTTGCAGCCGTTGCAGCCGTAGTAGCCTTAATAGCTGTAGTAGCTGTAGTAGTTGAAGAAGCTGTAGTGCCTGTACTAGCTGTAGTAGCTGTAGTAGGTTTGGTTTGTTACTAAATATGTCATTAGCTGCTGGAGAAGCGTCAGCTAAGTATTGTAAGACCAAAGCCAGTTTGTGAAGCTGACGCTATTTGCGGGAAAATGGTTTTGGTTGTGCTCTTTTAATTGCCTTATAGTGAGCCAGATTTTTCGGCCAATCACTGAGCTGTGTAATGAAAACGCAAAAGTAGGCGTCAACTCATTGAAAAGGCTTTAATTGAGCAAATCGAAGTTCCCACACAATTGTCAATAAGCGAGTTTATTGATTCCATCGAATTTTTGTCTTCTGTGTTTTCCTAAGGAAACCACCACCATGGGATTTATCATTCAAGACGTCAATCGGGCTTAACTTTGAACACGCTCAAACAAGACGAAAATCATATCAGATAACTTGGATCGACGTGAATTAATGAAATCGACGCAAATCATAAAGATCGAGTAAGTATACTAAATCGAGCGACTGAGCGGTAGAACGGTTCAACTACGACATAAAAACAAGGAAAACTAGTTTACAAACGATAACAACGAACAAACTGACACAGGAAGCTTAAAAACAAAGGACACTTAATGATTTTTTGCCATATCGGTAGAAGGTGAAAATATCAAATAAGAACAAGTGTATTTCAATCGACGGGCTTGTTGCAAGAACAGTTCGAGCACACGATTGCCCAAAACCATGATGCCTTGCAAGTTAAGACAATGTGACGTAATCGACGTTATGACCGCAACTCCCACATTGAATTGGATGGTATGCATGAGCAGTGGCTTGGAAACAAACATTGTGGCTGTGAAGCGTGTCAAGGAGTACTCAGAGACACCAACGGAGGTTTGTGTAATGTAGTGTTGCAAGGCAACTGAATTTTAGCAAATACGCATGCGCCATTGTTTGGAAACTGTTTACTTCCAGTGTACTCTATTGCGTACCAAATAGATGACACAACGGGTTACAGTCATGGTAACTGGAACTGAGCTGTGAGTGCGAAAGGGATCTGTCGCATATGGTCTAGGGGCCGACATTTCTCTCCCTCACTGCCGCATCGGGGGCAGACAGGCTGTCGTGGACGGGTATCTGAAAGCAGCGAGGGACTTTGGGTTGGTATAAGCGATCCGCGGGCCGAAATCTCGGGGAGACTCGTCATGGTACACCGCTCAGGTCCAGAGTTTTTGTTCGTTTTCTTTTTGGCATTCAGTATACGTATGCGTGAATTCACTGTCTCTTTACTACGTACCATTTGGGAAACGTAGTGACTGCACTTAAATCACAGAATGACATTTAGAGTAATTGCAAGAAGCTACGAGGCTTGAGAATTTGCCCTTTTCGAGTCTGTCATTTTTAAAATGCGACATGTATTTGTTTTCGATTCGTGTTGAGTAAGTGTTGGGACAAGTTCTTTAAGTTTAAGATTCGTTTTGTTTTGTAATAGCAATTTGTAAGTAAAACTTACTTCACAAATAAAAAAACTTTCACTTCATTGCTCGTTTGGCAAAGAGGGAGGCTCGTATCACACACGTACCACTACTAGCGTCTTGGGTTGACTTATAGAAGCACACTAACTAGTCCTCTTGCAAGCTACGAGTTGGAAACAGCCTATGTCTCCTTACGCTGCTAAGCGTTGGCCTTTCAAATTCTGTTCATACTATAGAGTCAAGCCTTTTAGTCAAAATACGCTATACGCAACAAAGCGTGTTGGCGTACTTTTATCCGTGGCGGCTAAATGTCTTGCATGAAGTTCTACGAAATGGCATCGAAGTCCTTCATTTCTACCAGATAAAACTGTTACATTCCTTCTAGTAATCGCTCAGGATTCGTTTCTTCGTTGCAACGTTTCTATAAACGAAGATAGAATACTTCGATACTCGATATAATACAGGCGGTTGGATTGAGATGTTTCGTGAAATTCTATCTTTGGAAATGTAATGGCTACCAGTGATTGAGCCTATTTTAGACCTTTCCCGGTTGCTGGGCATTTTCCCACTCAAAATGAAAATAGACCGCAAATATTTGGCTGAATTCACGTTAACGAAAAGACATTTCGTTCGGCGTCAACCTCGAACTCAGGCTCTCTCTCTTTTCCTTCCTTGTCGTCGAGAAAGAGACCCTGGTTAGACCTGGTCACGTGACTGGCCACGACAAACTGCTTCCTTGTCCGGGTAGACTCACTCACTCATGTTTTGTTTACCTCGTCAGAAACCGAACTGAGAATTTTCAAACTTGGCCGAACTTGGGATAATTTAAAGCCGTTTTCGCTTTATATAAAAATCGAAAATTATTCGCTTCAGTTCATGTCGAATTCTCGGAATTTGATATAAATAGTCGAGCGCCGTTATCTTTCACCGCGGTCCTCACGCAGAAAAAGTACTAAACACAAAGAAAGCTCTTGCTTTCACTAAGCACCATTTATCATGAGAGGTAAATTTGTAGCAGTTTTCTTGTGGGAAAGGATCGGCAGTCTGAGGTATCTTTCTGCAAAGTTAGGGAAAAAAACATGCAAAAACTACCTTTCAATTCCAACCTGATCGCGAAATCTGTTTCTTCCCTGTTTCGCGAGTCCGTTGGTATGCTAAAACATGCTGTCGGAGACTGGATCCGAGTTTTTTGATCGACAGTTAAGTTGCATGCGGTCAGTGATTTTGTCTGTGTTTTGTCGCGACGAGGGCAGGAGTGGCTTTATAAAGATCTGAAAAAAAAAATTCCTTTGTGTGTGACCTGTGACTTAGTCGGGCAACATTCGATAAACAGGAGGCATTCCCGACACATGCATTGAAATACGTCTTTTCTGTCGCCTAAATTTCTTGATGTTCTGGTCCCAGTTGTTCGAAGGGTGGATAGCGCTATCCACTGGATAAGTCAATTGAATTTGCTCGTACTTATCCGATGGATAGCATTATCCACCTTTCGAACAACTGGGGCCTGCTCTTTAGTGATAATAATCTGAATGACCTTCTCTGCCGTTTCATTCCATCCGCTGAGCTCCGTTTAATAAAGTGTAAACTGTGTAAAGCTGTCTAAAGCCGCTGATACTACTCCTGCTTCAGTCAGACACCGTATCGCCGGCGTTCGAAAATGACGATCCTTTTAGATTATCAGCGCTCTGTTTTCTCCAAGCCAAAAACTGCATGTGTGATGTAGAACCCTTGAGTCGTTTTCACAAGCCAGGCTTTGCTGTCATAAAACTTCACTGCCGAGCTTCCTGATCTACCTGGGAAAGCGACCACTAGACTCTTCACTACCCCTTCCTGACTGCAATTTTTTTTCCACCCAGATTTTGGGTGGTAACGTGACCAGGAAGGATAAGGGAGAGAGCCTGAGTTCGAGGTTGGTTCGGCGTCATCTTGAAGCCCTTATCCAATGCAAATCTCCAAAGTCTTGAATATAACTTTTCGCAGTTTAAGTGTGAGAAAATATATGAACCTCGATTTACCACGCCTATGAATATTCTATAAGGCGATGGTACACAATAGAAAATATTATCCTAAGGCTGATTGAAAAGAACGAGGTATTGTTGCATTTCATTTTGTTGTTGATTATCTAGAAGTTGCCTGACGTCCTTTCGTAAATATTTCTTTTAAAACATCTTCTTGTTAAGAAATTCCCTGTTCGAAAACTCAAGTTCCAAATCTTAACCCTTAATCTAACGAGCTGTGAAAACGCCGTTGTCAAAATTGCCATGATTTAGCAAAGTTGAAAAAGTTTCGGTTAAAAACCGCACATCCGAAGATTTCAATTTCAAACGTTTCTTGAGAGTGGGGGGCATGGCTTTATAGACCACCTCACTTCCAGACATCTTTTCGCTTCCACTTGCCATTCCCTCGGAATCATTGAGCTAACTACACTGTCACTACACTATCGCTGGTGACGCGAGCATAACTTGCCCAAAAAAATCCAAGTGTTACTAAAAGGAATCGAACCTTCGACCGTTGTTTACTGGTTCGGATGCTCTAGCACTGAGTTACAGGAGACGCCAGAAAACGAAACTGTTTAATTGACGAAAGTCTAGTTTAATAGACCAAATCGGCTAACCCAATGTTGTACCCAATTCAAATCCTTTGGGGTTAAAACGTTTTGTTCCAAGTATTTCCGCATCATTTAAATGTGAGTGCTAAACTGTAATGCAAATACAGTAAACAAAGAAACTTAAACCCAGGAGATTTGAATTGGACACAACATTGAGTTAGCCGATTTGGTCTGTTAGCATAAAATTTTGGAATCCTTACTCAAATGTCTCTTAAAATACTGATTCCATTGAGAAGCAATAGACCAGCTCACGCTCTTGAGTGCATCATGGGTAATCAGGACAAGGTGGTGTGAAATTCAAATATTTGTATGGATGTTCTGAAGGATAAAAAGAATTCATGATTTGCAGTTTTGGGCGCTTTTAACTTACAAAACAGAACATAAGCGCTTAAAGGTGTGACTGAATACGGGTGGAGAGTATAGCTATTGTAGAAATGATTGCATTAAACAAAGTTTCCGTTATACATTTGCTGTAACTAGGAAGGCACAAAACTGCAGGAAATGTATAGAGAAAAAAGCAGCAATATTTAGGAATTCAAAAGAGTAAATACCGAACCGAACAATTTATTCTTCTTTGAATTTCCGTACAAACCTTTGAATTTCCCGCCATGTTGTTCTGATTACCCACGCACGATGCACTCTAGAGTGTGAACTGGTCTATATCGAACACTCAAAAGAGTGTTTCATCCTCTATCCAAACACCTCGAATTCGGTTTCAAAAAAACTCGCTTCTCCGTGTTTGGATATCTGATGAAACACTCTTTTTGAATTCGTGTTTCATATATTACTTGAAATGTAGTGAATGTGTAATGACTGACTATTTATTCGGGTCTTGTTAATCCGTTCATTCGCTAAAGCCAACTTAATGACTGACTATTTACCGGATATTGCTCATCCATTTAGTCGCGAACATATGCTTGTCCGAAGATAACATGTAGTAAAACTAATTTGCCCAGTGAATCAAAGTCTAAGAGAGTTTTTGACACCAGATTATTAGAAAGCTATCACTCGTTTTCAATAACTCGTTAGTCCTTTTGACCATCTATGCATGGTCATGTCACTGTAAACGCGCACTGATTGTTGTCGTTGTCTGTTCTCTCCGAATCCAAGCAAACAAAACAAAACAGTGCCTGAAAAATAATTTGTGAAGGCTGAAGCGACAACGCTTAAAAGTTTAAAGGGAAATTGCGTTTTTCTTTTGTTATTTTAGAACTTTTAGCAAATACAGATGTGTAAACTCTGTGTTCTCCATTGCCTACGAAAAACTAGTACCATATGGAAGAAAAATTTACTACCATGTCAAATATATAATCAAGGAAACATCTGACTTTGGCGATGTCTCTATTTTTTCCGGAAATAACGAGCCTCTGGTGGACTGTGAACAAATATTGACGGATGATGAAGACCGGCACTACATGGGCACTAGGCAGGGATGTCGTAACGTTGGGTCGTGAATTGTAACTTTTCAAGTCACGTTTATTAAATCTTTAATCCGGAGTGGCATCAAACTATGTCTGACCAATGATGAGTAAAGATTTTATATGCGATATTTTACTTTCAAATCGACATATTTAAGGATCAAAATTAGCGAAAGAAATCCTACGTAATTTTCTCGGTAACAAAATATAATTTGAACCTGCTGACTAATATATACGGTGTGAGATGATATATAGAATTAACGTCTTTAGTGTCATACCTGAGCGCGTGCATGCTAAGTATGTTCAAAACAAATTGTCTTGCGCCTGTGCCAAAAAAAAAAGGTTTTCGTATAAAAAATGAAGGCTTTGTCGCCAAGTTTGAACCGTGAAGAGTCCAGTTTAGGAAAGAAACGAGAGAAGAAGACCAGCAGCATAGCGGTCGAAACGTCGCGATCCACGGTGATTAACTCAACTGTAAGCTCATTAAGAGTACGAATCTTATCTTTAACTCGTTTTATTCCTACCTCTCCAGTGGGGGAGAACTGCCTTTGCGACAGGAGATCAAATAAAATAAGAACTGAACGCGGTTGAAACGTGTTCTGGAGCTGAATAAACTGCGCTCATTTTGAAAGCTAAGCGAACTCGAAAGATACGATAATTGCACGGAAGGCGGAACTCATGGAAAACTGCTCTGAGAGCGAAAGGAAACGGAACTGACAGTGACTAATAAATCAAACCTACCATATTTACCAGAAAACGAATATATTGCACTAAGTTACTTAACTAACACATCCCTCACCCACAACAAACTAACAGCAACTAAAAAACTACAATAACAATAGTGATGACATTACTATTTTGACATTTTTTCTATACTTTAATAACTCAATAGAGCTAAAGTAATCTGAACTTTGTGCCGGCCTTATTTGCCCATGGCGGTGTCCAACTCGAAAGCTCTGCTACTTTGGACACCGCACACCTTTGAACCTATTTCTTCATTGGCTGTACTTTTTCTTTTTCTTTTTTTTTTTTTACTTTGTGCTTTCTTTTATAATATAATGTGTGTATAAGTCTTGAGTATAGTGTGAACAAATAAAAAATTGAATTGAATTGATGAGGCGTCTAGATCTTACATCAGCTATCATTACAAACCATGATTAGTAACACCTTTCATGACATAAATGAGCAGGAGAATGTCCCTTCAAGATCAAGTATTCGCGCGCTTTTCAATTACTTCTTCAACGTTCTCTACATTACAATTGGGCTATTTTTCTATCGATGTTTTTTTTTAATTCCATCGACAAGATTCTTATAAAGGAGTTTAAGTCTGACTCAGACATCAATAATAGTCTCTAATCAACGCTTGTTTCCTTCTCTCTCTCTCTCTCTCTCTCTCTCTCTCTCCTTTCGTGAATTCATCTGCCCTCGAGAAGAAGCGAAACAAGGAAGGAAACGAGACGCAATTGAAATCATAAAACATTTAACTAAAAGTCCTAGAAAACCGACAAATTGAAACGTTTACTGAACGAAGAAAGAACTTATTGATCAAATCAATCTCGAGAACAAGATAAGTTTTTGGAGCATAATTCACTCGGGGATAAGCATTCTTGACGTGGGTTCGTAAACCAAGTGCTCGCTGCAATTTATGTTTAGTGGTTTAGCTATAAAATTCTATAAAACCTGACTTCTAAGGCATTGACTCGTTCTCCAGTTATTGCATGACTGAGTGCGACATTCAAGAAAGAATTCTGCTGTAGACCTCTTTGTAAGTTGTCTAAGATCAACAAGGAATTCGTAAGAATTTTAAACGAGAATAAATGTTCGATAACTTTTGACCAAAATGTTTTGCTTTGCCCCTTTTTATGCTTGAAACACAATTTTCTGTTTAGGAATCGTAAAGAAGCCTCACCCGCTAATTTCAATATAGATGGAATGTGAAATACCTACCTGTGCAGCACCCAAAATGACAAGAAAACTAATTAGCTTCCGAGAAAGGTGATATATGACTCCAGTCTTAATCCATATTCTCTAAAAAAAGAGCAACTTGTTTGAAAGACTTTCTTCTCAGTTAAAGGAAGACAATATTCAATGTTTCACGGAAGCCTTCGTCCTAAGTGTTTTGTTTTAGATTCCTAGAAAAATTGTTTTGTCTCGATTCGACTTGATATTTGCATTATTTCTTAGAAATCTGGGTTCTGGAAAATTTGAATGGAAAACGGAAACAAGGACCGAGGAAACTAGGATAGGCCATTCGCATCATGACGTCATTTTGCTACCAAGACCCGAATGTTTTGTCAAAATTCTTTCTTATTCACATTTTTCTACTCTTCTGAGAATAAAATTTGGTAAGTTTGAAATGCCCGACAATAATAGCCACTCACATCATTGTGGTCTTGGTAGTAAATCACGCCATCATACAAATGGTGTAATCAGAGCCCGTGCGTTAGTATTCGTGCGTGGATTCATTTTTCTGCCAATATCATTCCAGTTTGGAGTGAGGGGTCGCGGTGGAGTTATAAATAAAAGTAAAGGAGAATCGTGAAAAGCACAGGGGCTTTATTCGGAAATAAAAGTATTTCCTTTGGTCAACCGCTACGGGCGCATATTGCACGGTGATGGCTGTAAGACCTGTAAGGATTGTAGTTATCTCTGCAATTCTTAACCAAAATATTGTAAGATCTTTTATTAGATGCATTTTCTAACTACGAATTTATAATGCCTTGTACATATTACCTTTTTCCCATTTGTATTTCATTGGTGTCGCTACATTAGTATTATTCCCAAACTAGAAGGTATCTGACCCGTGAATGAAGTATTTTCTCTATCTCTTTTCCAGTGGATGCATACTTTTTAATAATGGCAGTTTTGAACGAATCGTAGCTGTTGTTAGTAATACTAATTCCTAACGATTAACTTCAGCTATGCGTTTGCTGTTTAATTCTGGCGTAAAATTTCCCAGTGTTCCAGATCCAAATATTGCGATGGAACTATTCTTTCGCCCCCATGAGGTTATATGACAAAACTAGTTTCTCCAGCAATACACTTTGGATTTGTTTGGTTCCTTAAGGGGAACCTCCACTCCTGTAACCAATTAGTGCAAAATCGTTGGGAACACTAGCGAATTACGTTTTGATATTTCAGAAGAAGAGAATGTATTATGGCTTTGAATTTCCTGGGCGTCGCCATTTTGGATTTTAAGATATCGCGATTGTCTCCATTGTTTGATAGTCCTTTGAGGATAGACATTCTTTTATGTGAACAATAGGTCCCCTTTAACTGAAAATTTAGTCTTTCCATGTCTGTAATAGGTTCTCCCAATCTCGCGGAGGTGAGCCGTGACAGGTGAACGTTTTCGTTCCGTATTAGTGGCCATATTCATTCCATATTAGTGGCCATATTGATTTACTGAAACAATGGGAAATATTGCATAAAAATGAAGTTGAATTCCCGGAGACTGTTTACCTAAGCCAAGATGGCCGCGGTTTCCTTGTTTAGGTACACTAAAATAGCCGCCACGACGTCTTGTGAAAATGATCAATATAGGCGTTCAAGCGAGGTGTGGTCTGTCGAAAACTCACACTCCCCTTTTAATGGGCTGCAAGTACAAGACTTTTGTGAGCGAAGTTAGACTTACTTTGCGTACAAATAAAAATTAATTTTCATAAGGACACTATAAGAGAGACTTCGTGCCCCATTCACACCAAAGCTTAAGCTGTTGAGCTCTTATACGCTGTTTAGTTAAGAACTTAAAACTCATCAGAATCTTAAGCAAAAACGAGTCCTTCGGTCTTCTTTGACAGATTTCATTTTGTTTAACTTACTTTAATGTAACACGTGTTGTTGAAGTGAACGAGTCATTGGACTCGGTTTGGCTTGAGTAAACTTTGAAATGGTATGTTTCAGTTTTGTTTATGTGTTTTCTTCTTCCCATCTTTGCTTGCGCGACGCCTGCAGTAAGAAAGCGCAAGCCAGAAAGTGTTTTCCTTCTTAAATGTAACTATGATGTTAATTACCTGAATTTGAAACTCAGTGGCATTTACTTAGAGATGCTTCAATGGTGTGTAGAATTAAACCACTTCGCTGCTATTTATTACTCTTGCTGCATAATATGGAACAATGAGTACGTCCGGATTGCTAGCGGAAAAATCTTTTATAAAACCTACCTGGAAAGAGGTATACTCAGTTTCAAAGACTTAGAGTTTGAGAAATATAATGTTCACTCTTTTGAGTTCCAAGAATGATTAGATATTATTATTATAATATTATAATGTTATATCTAATAATAATAATAATATAATTAATATAATATAATTAATAAGGGCGTCCATTCGAAAGGTATGGCTATCCTCTTCTCCAACGGTAGTTTGATCCTTTGACGTTTATAAATAATGGTAACAATTTTGATGTAAACTCAGGCGGGTGTAAACAATTTGATTCAGTTTTGATAAATAGTAAAGTCAAAGGATCATCAAGTTTTAAAAAATTGGCTGCTGATTGCGACATTTCATCCACCGTACAGGAAGTTTAGGAGATTCCATACACTCAGTGCAAGTGAAACGTACCTGTGGTCGTTCCAATATAAAATTCTGAATCGGATATTATTTACAAATACAAAACTGTTTAAAATAGGCCTAAAAGAATCAGAAAAATGTTCTTTTTGTAACACGCATAAAGGAGACTTGTGTCACCTTTTCTTTAACTGCTCCTATGCGCAAGAATTTTGGAACAGATTTATCGCTTGGCCGGTATGTTCTTATGGTGTTTTAAGTCCCGTATGTACTGCATTGTAAGTAGTGTAAGTATCGTATTATAAGTAATGTAAGCAGTCCAAGTAAAAAAGTCTAAAAAAGCCAGAGAGTAATATGATGATGTCAGGAAAACGTAATAGATCGTTTCACATGACGTCATGGCGGCCATATTGGTGTCCCAAAACAATCCTCGGGGAATTAAACTCCATTTTTATGCAAATACGTCGTATTGTTTTAATAAATCAATATGGCCGCTGGTCACGTGAGTGAAAACGATCTATTGCTAAACAACAACAAAATACATCAATACTCACTAAGGGTTAGTAAGAGTCTTTTCCTGTACAAAATTTATGTCCAGAAATGCACGGGAATGAGATGTCACCGCTTTAGGAAATTCTTTGTGATTTGCAGCATTGTGAGAGCCTTTGCTGTCTGGTAATAAAATTTTCCAGATACGCGTGATTGTGCTATCCAGATTGAAGAAAAGATCTTTTGAGAGTTCAGTTTAGGAGCCTCAAAGAGGCAAAACGGCATTACATGTGTTAAGGACGACAAGCTTATTCTGGAAACAATCTTTTCAACTGGAGAAGACAATTGTGCTTTTGGATGGGAAATAACACGCAAAGCCTACGCCTTTTCGTTTTCTCAAAATCAGCTCAGTAATACCTTTTTGGCGGCTAATTAGGAAGAAAATGACTTCAGTGGTTTTCGCTTGGCGTCACGTTGGTCAATATTGGTGTTCTAAAACAAACAAACGGCGGCCATGTAATTTTGTTTCTATATTCCACACTTTCCTGAAATGCATTGTAGACTGCGAAATGGAAATGAATCATGTTACCACAGGGAGAACATTACAAAATTAAATCCTGTTCTGTAGGCGTTCTAAACATATATTCACCGGTACGCCATTCTCAAATTCAAGCTATCATTTGTATTAAACTTAAGGCTCGTAATCTACACTTTTCTCAAATACATTTCGGCAGTTGCGAAATCAAAATAAATCATTGCCATTATAGGACGAAGTTTTTGTAGATGTTCCCAACAGTGAAACTCACTGGATCATTAGCAATAAACCTATGGACTACCACTATCAAACTACGAGCTACAACGTGAAACGACAACACGAGAATTATGCCATAGTCTGCAAGGCAAATTGGGCAAACAAAAATGGTGAAAGAGGGGTCCAGTCATGGCAAGACAACTGCTTGCCGTCCTCTCCGCTCTAATTCTGCCTTTGCAGAATCGATTTGGCTCTAATATGGGAACTTTTAGTTATCATGTCATCACATATTCATGTCAGGGTAGATGTTTTTAGATCTCTTGGCGATCCGATCATACTGTCCCTGTAGCCAAAGGGATTGTAGAGCAGAGTTCTTTGTTTGTTGTTGTCGGATGCGAGGCTGCAAACACCATTCGAAAAGATTACAAAACAGCATACTAATGCTCCTCTCCAATGCCCGCCTCATTTTTAGCCATCCTCGGAACTCAACCTCTCTCCTTCGCAGTCGTCGTTTCTCATGCACTCTCTACAGCTGTTGCTGACAATAGAAACAACCTCTCCACCACGCACAATGCGCCTTGTGAAGTGTACTTGGCGGTGTTCGCATAACTTCCAAACGCCTTTATTAAGGCCAGGAAAGTTCTCAAGGTCTTTGGCTTCCTCGAGTGGGAGAGGTGCCAGGCCGACTTCTTCCCGCAGCAAAGCAACTGTCCTTTCCAGCCAATCGACTTGTAGAGCATCACTGTTCCCTTGAAGAAACTTATTCAAGCCGTCACAAGCCTGTTTGAAGCGTGTTTCGCCAATGCTAGAGAGCCGTGCTTGATTCTTGAGGGCTTCACACTTGGCTTCCAAAATCGAAGCGGAGAGGAAAAACAGTCTTGTGTGTTCTTGCAGTTGATAAAGAGTTCTCAGATCCAACCGAGGCTTCATGAGATACTGTAAGATGCTTTCCAAGACTTGATTGATAGTTCTTGAACGCTGCTGTATCTCCAAAAGTTCTTCTGAATTCTTTTGGATATGAGCAATTCCTTGCAAGCAGCGTTGTGCTTTTTTAATCTGGGTCATGATGAGAAGATGGTTTTTAATCGTAAATACATAAGAAATGTTGCGCGCCTGGACTGCAGCGGGTTCCCGCGAGATCCAGAGACCTCTTTGTATTGCTGCGAGGACGTCCTTTGGAAAGCTCATCATCCTCATATTAAAGTGAAAGTGTTTCAGATCTCTTATTAAGGCATAACAAAATTTGGCGGCATCACTTGCAAGGTCTTGTGATTCTTGTTGGACCCTTCCAACGATTTTAACGGTGTGTTTGATGAGATTTCCATACCGGAAACTGAAGGTAATCGCTACAGAGCATCTGGGACAATGAATAAGTTCAACCTCTCCTCGAAATTGGCGCATCACCCATTCATCCATTTCCTCGACCGCTAGAATGTGGCCACAGTCAAAAAGTTGCAGGTATCTCTTGGTTTCATGTGCCTCAAGTCGTCTTTTACTCAGCAAGGTCGATAACTTCTTAGCGTCACAAATTGCGCAAAATGTTATACATATTTCACCACACAAACCAGTACAACGGTGTCCGCAAGCGAGCTTCTTCGTACAAGGGGCATCACATCTAGGACGATCGCATTCTTCTCCACAAAGATTGTTGCACTGATAATGAGGACAACTCCAGCTGCAGGGTTCTTTGCATGGCTCACATGGCTGTGAACAGCGTCTGGTACAGCTCTTGTGAGGGCACCGTCGACTGCATTCTCTGTCACACGGTGGGCATGGCTCACAGCATGTGGCTTTGCAGCGGTGCAGACAAACCAGTAGCCGACCACATGGCTGTTGGCACATTTGATGAGAACCTCTTTGCAGGCAATCACTGCATGTTCCTGAACACTGGTGGCCGCACGGCAACATAGCTCCACAAGGAGCAGGACAATGCACATCATCAACAGAATAGCTGCAAGGCATCTTAATCCTATGACTGCATGGGAGAGTTTTACATACACTAACTTTACACGGATATTTGGAACAAGGTTCGCCACAGACACCCTGACATTTATGTTTGCATTCCTTTCGACGCTGACAATGTAGCTTGCAGGTAGCGATTTTGCTTTGAATACATGGTAGTCTTTTTTCTATGTGACCGCAGGGATATTTTTTGTTTACAACACGACAGCATTTCACACTTTCACATGGCTCACTGCAAACTCCTGGACACCTATGACCACAATCTAATTTACTGTTGCAAGGCCGCTTACAAGCTACACTTTCGGGATCTTCACTGCATCGCATCCTGAATAAGTGATCCCCTTTACAACAGAGTTTCTTTAATATCCTCTTCTGGCACTTGTACAGAGTACAATCAAAGGAGCATTTTTCAGGACATCTATGACCGCACTTCAATTTCCGCTTGCACTGATATGGACAAGTGACCTGGGAGACATCGTCAGAGCAGAGGCAGCTGATATTATGGTATCCGCAACTCAAGTCTTTTTTAACTCTAACCGAACATTTGAAGCTTGAGCAATCGTCACCGCAATTGTTAGGGCATGGGTGGCCACATGGAAGATAGCGTCCACAAGGGCTATCACAACAAGCTTCCTCAGGGTCATCCCCACAGGCCATCTCCTTTTCATGACCACAAGGAAGCATCCTCATCACCGTTGCGTCACATGCCCCAGGCCCCTGTTCGCTCCGCATCCTGGAACATATTATGACCTGGCTGTGTCCACAGGTAAGAATAACTTCCAACTTCTCCTGGCAACAATGCTCCATAGGGTTCACATGACACGGAAGAATTGCTTCGTGACCGCATGGTAATGTTCGCGGTACTTTGATTGTACAAGAAACAGTCGATAAGCCAGTTGTCACAACTGGACACGGGATAGACTGCGTATGTCCACATGGCAGCTCAACGTCGACTGTCCGCCTGCAAGTGTAATCCCCAGGATTTTTGCAACATGGAATTGTCATTTTGTGGTTACATGGCAACTGTTTCTCAACTTCTGTCTGGCATAGTACATTTTCTAACCCAGCTCTTGCAAGATGACATTCCAACGATGCTTCATGGCCACATGGTAGATGGAAACGAACTATCTCTTTACAGATGAAGTTTTCGTGGCTCGTGTGACACTCCAAAGACACCAAATGGTTGCATGATAAGGTTTTAGTTACCCGCACTTTGCAGGGCAGCTCGTCGCAGCTCGTACCGCAGATTTGTTCACAAGGGTGACCGCACATTCTCATTCTTTCGCACTTGCGTTCACACCTCATTGTGGCTAGATTAAGAAAACAAGGTCTCATGATAATGTGACCACATGCAGGAAATTCCATATTAACCTCTATCATGCAGTCATCACAAGGTGAACCAAAGTGGCAGCGCTTTTGGCATGGATGGCCTCTTTCGCACTTCGTTTGACACAATTCCTCACACTGCATCCCATCGCAAGGACGGCCACATTCAGAGATGCACCTGTGACCACAATTTAGGCGTCTTGGACAAGGAGCGACACAAAAAACAGGCTGTGGGCTTTCGCAGCAAGGAAGGCTTCGCTGGTGACCACAGGGAAGATCCTTGACAACTTCAATGTTACATGGCCTCATTTGACAGTCCTCATAGCATATACCGGGGCAATCGTGTCCACAGTCCAACTTTCTCTGGCACCTCTCCTTACACTGAATTGGACAGTCTTTCTCTCGGCAAAATACTCGTTTCGTATGTTCACACGGTAACTCGATGTTAATTTCGGCGTCGCACTGACATGCCTCTCTGCATTTCTGTGAACATCGATGGCCACAGTCAAGAAACCTTGTGCATTCTTCGTTACACTGATTATAATCCATGGTATCCACATGACACGGTAAAGCTTTTTGGTGGCCACACTGAAGCAATTTGACACAGCTTACTTTACATGGTGATGTGCATTCCTGTCCGCATCTTCTAAGACAGTCGTGTCCACATGGTAGTATTTTCTCGCATTTCATACGACAAGAATATATTTCAGGCTTGACACTGCATTCCATTTGCTGTTCATGGCCACATTTGGGGACTTTCTTTGTCATTTTGCGCAGACATCTTGGACATTCATCGGGAAAATGGCACTTGCAAAGACACGGGTGTTCATTGGGGCATCTATTAAGGCACATTTTACGACATCTACCCTCTTCGTGACTCGAAGCGTGACACAACTTGTCACAAGCATGACCACATGGAAGGCGAGCTTCACACGGCTTGTTGCATCCTCCCAACGGATTAAAGTCAGCTGCTCTTTTCACGAGAGTCACATTCTTGTGCCACCTGCAAATCAACGGTAGACATTCAGCAATGGCTTGCTTTGAGTTTAAATCATCGCATATCTCTTTCCATAACTTCGACTGGCGTTTCAGTAGGCTGAAGTTTCCAATGCAGTAAAGTCCTTTGCGGGCTCGTGACAGTGCGACGCAGATTCTGTTGGACTCACCCAGGAAACCAATGCGACCTTCTGAATTACTTCTAACCAAAGAGAGAAGAATGATGTCGTTTTCTTCACCTTGAAAATTGTCAACTGAACAAATCTTTACTCCTTCAAATGTTTCTCTAGGCATTTGCTCCTGAAGAAGTAACAACTGACCGGTGTACATGGTTAGAATCGTAATCTGCCCTTTCTGATATCCCTGAAGTAAGAGGTAGTTACAAAGAGCTACCAGAACCTGGGCCTCATGACGGTTGGCATAGCTTTGTAAACCACCCACCAGGTGCTCTGGTTGGCAATGGTCAAGGAAGAACAGATTGTTGCAGATGCCAGATATGTCTTCAAAATCGCAAACTGATTCATGATCGACAATTTCGTGATCGTAGATTCTTTTAGTCAGGGCAGCGATCTCAGGGCGCATTCGATGCTGTATGGATAAGCGTTTGCAGTCCATGTTATTAATTACCATTCTTTCGAACAAGGACACCTCTAAGTTGTACTTTTGTGCCAATTCATATACTGTTGGCTTTGGACGGAGCTGCTTATGATCTCCAATGAGGATCGTGTGCTGCGTGTTTTGTGTAAGGGAAGTTATTATGTGAGCTTCCATTACCTCGGCTGCTTCTTCAATTACAACAATTCTGGGAGCTACTCTTTGAAGTACTGAGTGATATCTCGCTGCACCACTGGTCGTCATTCCAACAACAGTCGCCCGCTGTATGACTTGTTCCTCTTCTTGAAATCTTATTTCCTCTAGCTGCTCACAAAGCTGTTCATATTTCTGTTCACACCATTGAATCTCAAGTTTTTTGTGCTCACAATAATTGTTAATCCAGAAGAGGTACAATCGAAATCGACTCGACTGTGACAAGCTCCAAATGTTGGTTACGTTCATGGCTTCATCAATGGACATCATTTTCTCCTTTAGCTCTTTTGGGATGGTAACATCTCTAGTTATAACCTCTTTGTAATCGCTGTTTTCGTTTGTCTTCTTTTCCTTCGATTTTGGACACGTTGTGGTCATTTTGTCATCATTTGGAATGGCTGCGTCCTCTTTGGAATGGTCATCTTCCGACACTTGCCAAGGAAACCCATTATGTTGGCCCTTCATCGCGCACCGACCCTCTGGAATAAATCCGTCAATGGCTATCCGTTTTTCTTTCGATAACTGGCCTTCTCCTTGTTTTTTAAAGCTACCTCTTTGTTCCGATACTATCATCAGGAGCTCTTCATCGCCCTGTATGCTCCTTTGCTGTTGTATGAAATCAGCTTCGAGTTCAACGGTAATGGTCTCTTTATGAACATCATTTACTTCATCCTTTCTTTCTCCAGTCTGTTCTTTTTCTGATTTGGTATCTTCGGTCTTTCCGTTGTTGTTAGCTTCTTTCGTTTCTCTTGCCACTCCTGAAACTGTCAATTGTGACTCAGTGGGTGCCTCAAGAGTTACTCTGGACGCAACTGAATAAAGTGTATCACTTTGGGTTAATTGCAAGTTGCTATCGGGGTACTTTTCTCTCAACCCTTGCTGCTCTGAGAAGTGCTTCTTCACTTCAAGACTAGTCTTGTCGCTCACCATCTGCAATCCATATCCTGAGTATGACGGGTCATTCACAGAATTTTCAGCTAAGAGGGCGTCTTCCGTCGCACACGTTTCTGGTCTGATGTCGCAGCCATCCAGCGAGGCGTCATATAAAACTTCACTGTCTTCAATCTTGTGTGCTTTTTTGACTTGGTTACACGAGTTCAGGCGCTTGTCGTTACATAACCACAGTTGGAAGGCATTTGGAGGGTTTCGACTCTTGTTTGCCATTTTAGAGGGAAATTTAGCTCTGTAAAATTGCTCTGCGTGTTCTGGAACTAGCATTTTCTCGAAGTCGTTAAACTTTAAGACCACGCTGTCTGCTTTTACAAGCTGTTCTTTCCACTTCTTCATTTGTGTGTCATTTTGTTTCATCTTTTCTTTGAGTTCATCACGTTCATTGAATCTCCTGTACCGGCGAGTAAACTTTTTCAGATTACACTCATCTAAATTCAGGCTTTTGCTTCTTCCTCCAACGCGAATTATCTCTCGGCTTGGGAGAAATTCTAACATTTTTTCCAAGAACTGGTCTAGAGCGTGGTTTGTGTAGCAAACCATTAGCATCGGTGAGTTGCGTGCAATATTCCAAGCGGTTCGGTTCGCGAGTAAGCATTGAACAATTTTAGCTCCAACGTAAGTCTTCCCGGTTCCTGGTGGACCCTGAATGACAGAGAATTCGGTTGTTATTGCTGTTTTCAAGGCTTCGTACTGAGAATTGTTCAGAGGAAGTGCCCTAACAGAAGGCCAGGCTCCAGGGTGCAATACAGGTACTGCTCTGGCATTTGATGCATCCCGAACGCCAAGAGCTTTTCTGAGATCATAACACACTGGCTTTTCCGACGCACCACTGGTTCTCAAATACTCTGGCGGATCGACTTCTTCGCTGCATTGAACGAGATATTTTTTAAATGGTAAATTCGTCTCATCCAATTCCTTCAATCCTTTGAGAACGTAACGATAGGCTTCAAAGTAAGCAGGCGACTCAACCATTTGGTAAATGCAACCACGACTCTCGATTCCGGAAACATCTTGTTGTTCGATGAATCTGATTTGGACCTTTCCGTGCTTCAGATCCTCTGGATCTCGTTCAGCAACCGTTGCGAAAAGCATTGTATTGAAGTTATCGTCAGAGAGACAAACAAATGAACCATAGATCAGTCGTTTTGAATGACCCCATCTGCTAGTGTTCAATCCAGAAATATCGATTGTCACCTCATGAATAACCCCAGACAACGTGAATTTCTTGTCGGTGATTCTTACCCCGCGGTAATGTTTCATCAATTGCTGTCGTTGTTGTCTTGGTATGTTTTGGACTATTTCGTGAATACCTTCCCTCAGGGGCTCAAGGAAGTCCTCTCTGAGCAGCCGAAACTGAACATCAAGGTAGTGCTCTGCATTTTCGTATCTTCCCTTGGTGATGTTCTTCCTCAGGAAAGGCCGTTCTTGAGTTGTGATTTCTTTGTGTGTTGGACAAATTGGTATGTCTCTGAAATCATTTGGTGGCTTTTCCCCGACCTTGGTGATGTAACGTTTGCCATGCTTTTGTCTTTCGCTTCTGATGACGGCATCCCTTGCTTTTTTGAAATCATCCAGCTTCCTCTGAAGCTCTTCTTTTCTCTCAATGGCTGACTGATCCAGAGCTGCTTTTAATTGTGGATAAGGAAGATCCACATACGAACTGGGCAGGTGCTTTAAAAACCTCTCAAAGACTATTATAAGGCATTCAAGGAAACTTCGTCTGGAAGTCTGGACGTTCAAGGCAATTGATAATTGGACTCGATCCAGAAAACAGGGAATTTTTGAGTTCAAATATACGGAGCCTTTAAGTGCAGCTAAAATCTTGTTTATGTTTTCACCCGATGGAGCACTGCAGGCAACAGCCAAGGTACAAGTTAAGTCAAAAATGAAGTCGTCGCTTTTGTGTTGGTCCTCTTGTGATCGAAGAAGGTACTTGAGCTGAGCAATTCCATCATTTAGGCTGTGAAGCACCTCGGTGGAGTCCTTTTGTTTCAAAGCTTTGGGGTCGAGGCTTTTGCTCACGTGAAGACCATGGACTTGTGTGTTTGAATTTTGCTTGCTAGTTAGCGCATCAACTCTGCCTTGTCGCTGTCCTTGACTTCTATATGCTGTAGAGAAAGAATACACTTTAATTTAGTTTTGCGCGAGTATTGGTCTTCAATGAAGAAAAATCAGGAAGAGAAAATAAAAACAACTACTTCCATAAGAAACATTTAAGAATTTTGGCGGGTTGGGGGGTGGGGTTTACTCGATTCGATGGACGATGACCATCTATTGGTTTCTCCGGCCGTTACACAAATAAGCTTAACCGTGAAAGGAATCTACCGGGAGAATTAGGATCTCTGGTCTGTGAGAGCAGCCGATCAATACGAAATGTCATTCAATATGTATATATATCTAGGAGTAATCAAAGACTGAGGGAGATTAGCTTGTTCAAATTCCACCATGCAAGCTAACAGCCTTCTTCTCTTGGGGAAATTCTGTTCAGAGTACTTCACAGGTAAGTTCTTGGTCCCCTATTCCTTTTAATTTACATTAATGATTTATGTCACCTTTCTACTGTTTATGACCTGGCTTTATTCGTTGATGAATGCTATTTTCTCTCACAATGAAATCCATACCCTAAAGAACACTGTTAACTCTGAAATGTTCAAGTTGTCTGATTGGTTTAAAGCTAATAAGTTATCCCTAAAAGTTAAAAAGTCCAATTATTTAATCTTCAAACCATGGCAAAAAAGAGGAGAATTTGATTTAAATATTGAAATTGATGGCCATAAGATGATCCGTGTCAAAGAAATTACCTTTTTTGGCATTATCTTGGATGAGAATATGTCATGAGGACCCCATATTTCATCTATTGCTTGCAAAATTTCCAAGTCTGTTAACATCATTTGTAAATGAAGTCCTTGTCTTACTAAGACTGCCTTGCGTACCATACACTATTCACTTGTCTATCCTGATCTCCAATCAGTATTGTGTTATAGTTTGGAGTTCGACATACCCTTCTAAACTTAGACTATCATTTCGTGACAAAAACGTATTGTTAGAATTATTAATAAGGAAGTTTTGATGCACCTAATGAACCATTTTTTCGGAACCTTAGTATTTTAATGTTTGTAGACATTTATTTCTTGCACCTCGGTAAATTTATGTAACTTACCTCCTCCCTCATTTTCTAATTTTATTTTGCGTATACTAATCACTACAGGTTCACGGTTATACCACGCGTAACTTTGACAATGTTATATTCCTTTTTCTCGTTTGTTTATGTATGTTTATGTATGTTCGTTTGTTTATGTATGTTGTTTATGTATGTTAATATAAATTTAGCTTTGTATTTGTTCATTACTCCGTGTAGTGTTTCTCTTGTTATTTTTCTTGTAACTAGGGATCCCAAGCTTTAAAGGCCCCTTGGTTTCTTCCGGGCTCCCTTGCCAATTGACAATTATAGTATATTTAATTCTTAAAATGGTACAATGGCTAAATAAAGAA
>BLFK01000291.1:1137057-1159557 GCA_014634185.1 Astreopora myriophthalma
CCCCGTTTCCCAGACACTCGACCTCGTCGGTAATAATGCCACAAACAAAACAAGATCACTCAGGAGTTAAGGAGTATAGCGTCACAGAAATCTAGGTTTCTTTACCTTGCGCACTCTTCTTCGCTTGTTGGTTATCAGACGAGGCTCCCCCGGCGCTGCTGTTTGTGGGCGTTTGAGTGCCTTCTTCAGCTTTCGCTTCGTTTCCTCCAGCGTCTGCGAGAATTTTGCAAAGTGGCAAAACTTATTCGCTGAGGTGCAATGATGGGCAACGAGAGAAAATAAAGGGGGAAGAGAGGGCATGCCTTATTCATGCCCTTTTCCATAGGTAATATGTCTCAAGTTCTTTTTAGATCGACTCCCAGGCTGTACAAATCCCAAGGGGATTAGGCAACAGCCAATCATATGACAGGAATGCGTTCTCTCTGAGCGTGGGCTATCCACGCGGAACACATTCCCGCCATATGATTGGCTGTTGCCTATAATCCTCTTGGGATCTGTACAGCGTGGGAGTCGACCTAAAAATAACTTGAGGCGTATGACCTATGGAAAAGGGCATCTATGGGGGATGCCCTCTCTTCCGCTTTATTTTGTCTTGTGGACAATCATCCAAGTTTAATCAGTACGCAAATATGCGCCGAGATTGTTCGAGCCTTAAGTGATAAATATTGTTATGTTGGAGATTTCCTGTTCATTTACTCTTTACTTTGTTCTTCACTGATTTCCTGTAGTTCTGGTAAGGAGAAGTCTTTAAAGAACAAGGTACTCGTGATTATCATTTCCCTTCTTCTCGTGAGTTGTGTGATTAGTGAAGTGCAGGAAATGGAAAGAGAAATTTCATGTTGATTACTGTTGGGGGACATCTAATTCGTATAACTGAAGCCCAGCTGCCAACCTCGGAGAGGAAGATCAACGTTTTGAGGAAACAAACTTTAATTTGTTGTCTGAATATCTGGGCTTGAACTCAACAGATGAAAATAAACTTGTGTACAGAGACTTTACGGACACGTTCCCTTGCTCTGTTAAGAGTGGAAGGTCCAAGTATTATTTCAACGTAGCATAGCCTTATTTACAATTAAATTCTTGCGACTGAGAAACCACTGGATTAGCAAAAGTTAATTCATGTACAAATAAATGAAACAGGTTCGCGCTCTAAAGACAAGAACAAGACTTTAGTTTATATCGTAGTGTCTACAGCTCGTAGAAGGTTAGGCCTCACTGAGTTACCTTCCAAATTGATCTCACCATAATTCGAATTTTGTTTTTCAAAATCCTTCTTCCACTTTCCTTTCCTTGACGGCATGATGCTGAGGAAAAAGTGGAATAGAAATCATTATCTTGAGTATCCCATTCAGTTTCGGTTAAAAGTCAACGAGTAGTCACTGACAACATCAACAATCATTAACCAATTATGGCGATAACCAATGAACAAAAAGCTCGGATGTGACAATACTGATCAAATCAGGGCCATAACGAACAAAAAGCAAGGTGACTCGGTCTGGCTGCCAATTATCTATCATGGTTAAGTCGTGTACCGTCAATCCTCCACAAAGACCCCGCTCCCTCTCTACCAACAGGCCCCATACTATTCTGAAATAAACCCCCGCCCCTTGAGGATATCATATGGCGGTAATAAGACCCTGCTATTGGTTCTCCATTATTACCAATTCTGGCAAAGAAAAGCAAATACATTGTAATTAAAGTTTGCCCGCCTCAGCTAGGAATCGAAGTTTGCGAACTATTATTTTTCGATACGCTGTTTATTCAGAATTTGTCGTCTACCCCCACTGTCAATCTCCTTGGAACAGCCCTCCACCCCCTTAATTTAACAGGCTTAATAGAGCCTTGATGATAATCAAGACATTCCTGGAATGACTAGGCATGTCATTCATGTCATGTCAATTTGGAGTAGTTTTTTTTTTTTTTTTAATGAAAAGTGACGTGAAGACAGCTAACGTACCTGATCGTATGCTATGGATTCTCTTCAGTTATAAACAGGGCATTTCTTCGGCGATGAAGTACGCCAATCTACACGCTGTGAGTTAAAGTTAAAAGGGATAAAGTTTTGCAAATGCCATGTTTCTACGTAACTTAGACCAACGGTTAAAGGGCTTGTTGACGTCTCCACGCAACTAGTTAAGGCGGAGGTACGCCTGAGTTTGAATGAAATTTAAGAGGTTGAAAGAAGGGATAAAAGGAAGAAAATTACAGTTTTGAAACACTAAAAGACAGTTGACACTCACCCAAGAGCACACCAGGTTGGTATGGAGACTATTTGGGTGTGCACATACTAATTCTAAATTCTAATTTCAAATTCTAATTTTTAAACTTCATTAAATCTTCACTATTTCATATTTTTCTCCGCAATATTGACTTCTCTTTTGATAAAAACTACCTCCTTCCAAACATACCCAAAGATCATCCAGAATTTTGCAAAACACCGCAAAACACCGATTCGTGTTTTGACTTTAGGGTTTTGGCTTTGCTTGAAACGCGAACGAGATATTTGCATTAAACCCATTTTAAGCGGCGGAAGTTTTGGGTTTAACACCGCCTTAACTCTTTCGTTCACAAAGTCCAACTTCAGCACGTGATATGTAAGTCTAGCTTTTAACTCCGGATGACGGTATCATGTTAAAATTGTGATCACTCCATGAACTTTCTCCAAAATAGTGACTCAAAATTCACTATTCAAACAAAGATTCAAACAGCGCTAGCTTAAAATTAAGCTGTGGAGAAAAGTATTACGGTCACTGAACAGAGCACCTCTTTTTGGCAATTTTACAAGTCACTTATTAAGATATTATTTTTCCTGATTAATAATGTAATAAACGTCACACAGAGAATTCTGAAGTCGCTTAAACGGTTTAATCGCGTAGCCGAGAACTTACAATACACAAAGCACCGAGATCGATTCTTGCGTTCTAGTTGCGAGTGTTACTGCGCTATGTATCCATCACGGAATGTCCTATTACATTAAAAAAAAAGTTTCGAAAGTCGATCGAATTTTACGCGCCACAAGACCAGGCCCCAGTTGTTCGAAAGGTGGATAGCGCTATCCACCGGATAAATCGCTATCCAGCGGATAAATGTTAGCAAATCCAATTGAGTTATCGAGTGGATAGTGATTTATCCAGTGGATGGCGCTATCCGCCTTTCGAACAACTGGGCCCTGTCAGACAGATCTCGATAAATTAACGACACTTTGCATTGTTATTGTGCAGTAAGTCCAGACAAATGGTCATCATTTCGGAAGCTTACAACGTGTTTGTCTTCTTGGTAATTTATCTGAAACCTGTTTCGAACTTCTAATTTACTAGGGATAAACCTGCTGCAATGTGTAATTCTATCTGCATTAAGTCGCAATTAAGGTTCTGCTACTTGAGCCGCGCCCCATTATATTATTTTCCAAAGAAAAGCTTGAGAAATAGCATTGAACTGATTGCTATAACAAAGACAAAAGCACAATTCCCTTTAGGAGGGGATTATGGCATAAATTAAGGTTGAATACAGTTGAGATTTTATTTTGGCTACGGGTGGCAACGGAACCATCACGAACTGCGGAGTACTAGTCTAAGTGGGCCCGAGTTGTATTTTCATCTCAATGAATTGTGCTGTTTAACCTTCTCTTGACCTATAGTTCCTTTCCGCTCGACCTTTTTCAATGTTGGCGAGGCCAGATTGGCAAAGGCGTACACAGTTACCCTTCAAAGAAAGGGTAGGAGTAAGTATGGCGTGGTGGATAAGTTTTGGTGGGCGCTGCTACGGCGAAGGTTTACACACGTTGTTCAAAAATGGCCTTCACTTTAAGATTCTTTTCTCTCTATTCAAATTAGTTCTTCTTAAGCCTGCCTACGCTTCATAAGCTCAAAATTCTAAACTGCCGAGATTCCATGCACTAGTTATTACAGTGAGCTGAACCTAGTTTCCATAATGGAAGGATTAGTGACACTCACGAATCAACGCTGATAACATGGTGATGAAATGCAAGGAAAGCATGGAGTCAATACTAGCAATTTTCTTCGCAAAACTTGTGGACCGTCACTGGTAAAAGTCAGGAATGTAGAAATGAGGTATACGTGGACCAGAGAATTTGAAAATACAGGTAAAACGCATGGGCTTAAAACGTGAAAGCGAATGTGACGGAACATCTGACCGGTCTGTCCTTTCGGAATGAAAATGTCATTTCTTTATTAATGCGAATGGTAAAATTTAGCAAAGCAGAGGCAAGGAAGATAACTGAATTACTGTACATATAGCTCGGGAAAGACGAAATTCTGGAAACGTGGACTGGCAATTAATGCCTGTCGCATGATTGCGGAACTTGCTTTAACACTAAAGAAGATGCTTCGTGGATTAGTGTATAATGCACAAATTTGCGCTTTACGCTTTGTTCAAGTTTAAGAGCTTCTGCTCGGCCAAATTTTCTTTCCTAAAGATCGTGTTCGATTTGGGAAAGTGAGGAAAGTTTAGTTGGCAAAAATGCATTGCTCGATGCCTTTTCACAACGCAAGCTGAAGGAAAAAGCAAAATACCAAGCTATAGTAAGCAGAATCAACTGAACCATTTTCGCATGCATACCTGCATAAAACGTTGGAGTTCCTTGATATTCCTGCTGTGGAAAGTGAAATATAAAGAGATTTTCCTCAGAGCTCGTACTCGCATTAAAAGGGGGAAAGGTTTTTTTCTCAGAAATTCACGCCTAAGGGGTTAAAAATCCCTTTGTTTCCGATTCCTAGAAAGCTGTTTTGATGGTCGTAATATATTTGATACCAATCTGTTAAAAAAAAAGGAGCTTTCTCGAAAAATAAAATGGACAGGGGAATCTGGGGTCAAGGGAAAGGGAATTAAATTTTTCAAAGGAACTCATTGGCAAGAAAGGTAGAAATAAAAGGAAAGAAAATGAAAGACAATAATGACACTCACTGATACTAACAGTGATAACGACAACGATAGTAATAAAAAAAATAAAAAAAATAAAAAGATAGTAATAAAAGTAACAATAATAATAATAGTAACAATAATAATAGTAGTAACAATAACAATAATAGAATGTTGCCTATCGTCTCTCTCTCTCTCTCTCTCTCTCTCTCTCTCTCTCTCTCTTTTTAATCGAAATTCGTCTCTGGTTGTTAGGTTAAATTGGGAGGGGAGGGGGGAGGGGAGGGGAAAGGGCTATGCCAAACTCCATTCACCATTATGCGAGACCAATGGATCGCAGAATAAAGAAAGTTAAGAAACATCTAAATATATCAATTAATCTTACTGGTAAACCAGTGTCCCGTAATCAAACTTAAGCAGACGAAGATTATAAAATTGTTCTAGTACAAGAAGGCATTAGATGTTACCACGCGCTCAATTAGCCTAATAAGTTAATAGGTTTCTTTCTTTCTTTCCTTTCTTTTTATTTACTACTGACGATTGCTATTTAGGTTGGACTCAACTAAAATTTACCAGCAGAGTGCCTTCAAATTCAACACAACAACTCAGTCAAGCGAAAGTCGGTCTGAATCCATCACCACGATGTACTACGAACACTCTTACGGTAGTTTATCTCAAGACGGAAAAACTCGTTCGCCCGAAGTGCTTAATTCCCGCTTTTATTTTCTGCTGATTGTTGGAATACAGCATCTAAGCACGAGATTAAAACAAGTCAGAATCAATCCCCAGGCTAACAATAAATTTCAGAGATCACAGTCAAAATACATACCCTGGTGGGTTGGTGCTCAATGCAATCCTTGAAAGCATTTCAAAATTGCGAGGGAGACTTGAGACTTAGGTCGCTTTCAAGTCTTTTCGTCAAATTGGGTTAAGATACGTTAACATTTACAAGGCACGCGATTGGATTTATCAAAACGTTATATCAAGGTAAGATTGTATACGTAATAGCAGCCAATCAAAAATGCAGAAACCCCCTCCAAGAACAAAACGAGACACTGCAGGGCCACTCTTCAATTAAATAGTTTGGCTGTTTTACTTTGTCACAGGGAAAGCCGACTGAAACTGATTGCAAAAGAAGTGAATCGTTCTTGCTTTCTCACGTATTCAGCAAAACAGTCTAGTCCCATGAAGCTGAGTTCAGTCAGTATAACACAAACATTTTAACCAACCGCGCCAAAAACTTGAGGAACAATGTTACTTGAAACCAACCGTAACTAACAGTAGATGTGTTAAGATGTTTACTAGCGTGACCCGTGACTACCGCGCGCGCGCGCGCCCTCATAAAAGTTTCAAATTTAATTTCGTAAGCATCATTACGCTCGTTTTATCGCGTGTGCTTTTTTCAAGTTTGGAGAGATTTTGAGTTTTTTCGGACAGTTCTGATTGTGAGTTTAATTTACCGTGATACGGTTTTGAACCGTTGTTGTTTACCGATTAAAGGACAATGCTGTTGGACTGAGTTCGCTTACCGCTTCTGAACAAGATGAACATAATGAGATTAGACTGTTCTATGCGCCTGCGCGTGCTGCACCTGCCGGTCATTTGAATGTCAATCAAGTGTAACCTGATACCACATGTCAAATTTGACGCCACGTGCACGAATATAAATGCAGGATTGAATTATAACTATAAGCGTGCTCGCTTAACAGCAGCACATATACTAAAATTGGAACGATACAGAGAAGATTAGCATGGCCCCTGCGCAAAAATTGGGGCAAGATCTTCTCTACGAGGGGGGAAAAAGGGGGAAAAAGAGGGGGAAAAGAAGGGAAGAAGGTGGCGACTGAAGGGGATTCCCCTACGCGCCAAATTTGAAGTCGCAGAAAGCGGCCAACAACTAAAAACTTCATGTATAAAATATAACTTCATGTATAAAACTAGTTCCCTTTAGACATCTTGTTACAATCCCTGATGAAGTCTGTTTGATCAGACGAAACCGGTCGGATATTAAACAGAGTTAACAAGATCAGTTGCTGTGTGCTGCTCACTAGTTTCTTTTTTAAAAAATTAAAAAAAAATGATTTTTGTTCTTTAATTTACTCTTGACAGGAAGATTACACCAAGAAAGCGGCTTGTTTAGATCCTCGCGTCTCAGCTGTAAACAGCCGCCATCTTGATCATTCCAAATTTTGGAACGTGACGTTTCAATTTGTTCCAAATGTTCCAATTGTTCCAAATGTTCCAAATTTTGGAGAAGAATGGCGGGAGTTAAACGCAAGGATGACACGCAAATTCGTGAAGCGTTCCAAATTTTTTTTCTATCTTGCGCAAACAATTTTGATGCTTGAAGTTGTCGCGGTCGAATTTTGCGATCTGAAATCTTTGCGTGCAACCAATGACAGCTAGGTGGTCTAGTTTGTGAGCAAGATGTAAAAAGGCGCCTTAATTTACAATGACTCGAACGTTTCTTCAACTGTCTCTAATCCAGTGACTACAGGCTGCTCTTTTAAGAAATGGCGCTTCTTGATATTAGACAGAACCAGTGCGAAATTGAGGAAAGCGATGGCTGCTAGTAAGTTCCACCCGGGGCGCTTCCAGTTACATGCGAAGTGCTGCAAATTTCGTTTTACCCAATGAATCTGTTGTTTTCCCGCGCATGGAGCCGGCTCAATTTACCTGTTTTGCATTCTGGTTGGCTATTAAAACTAATTCCTGAATTACTTCGACTTGTGTATTTCTTTGAGAACGTGATTGAGCTCTCTAATTATCTTGCTTTTGGTTTTAGTAACGCTTTGCCGACGATTTCCCGCGTATTAAGTCATGTGACTAATGCTCACCAGGACCTCTGCTCGAACATATGCGTTCACGATCTCGAGCGGACGACTTGGTGAGTACCAGTCCTGCACTTTGTTCATATTTTTCATCCTAACCTAGTTTCTGATCCGTAAATATCGCCACTCTTCTAATCTTTCAAGTATTTTTAATTTCACCGTGTAATCATCTAACCAAGTCACGCTATGTCAACCGAAAACGTCTGTCAATAAAGTCAAGCAGGAGCTGAGTCAAGTTGAACCCGTACTCGCTATTCGTCTCTCAATTGTTGACAACATACACACAGTGGAATACCGCTCTATATGCTCATTATAATCATAGGACACTTCACCCTATCCGTCGGTGGAATATTTCCTCATTATCTGATGTCTTGTTTAGGCTAATCCCTAACATCAGTTAACGTCTGAACTAAAATTTCTTCCACTGTTCAGTGAAAAACTATGTGAAATGATTGTAGCCAAAAGGAGAGTTGGAAAAAATGACCTTACTGTATTCTATGGTTTTATAACCCGTTTTAAGGTTGTGCATTGTGTAGTGCAGTTTTTATAAATTGAATCAGTTGAGTAGCTAGGTAGCTTTTTGCAGCGCTTTTTATTTCTTCCCCTTTCTTTCTTCAATGTTGTATGCATGCGTCATAAAACTGATAATAAAAACAAAAAAGAACTTCTTCGTGTGACCAAATAAAATAACCCGTTTTAAATAGACCGTAAAGCAGTCGTATTTACTTTTGCTTTGTTAAGGAAGCTCAACGGGATCGCTGGGTCCGAAGCAAGCCAGAAGATCCGGCTATGTCTGAAATGATTTTCAATTTTGGTTCGCTTCTACACTGTTATTTTCACAGTGATTGGCTTTGGGTTATAATGATTTGTCTTCCTAGCAGCAGCTCTAACAACACACCCGATTTCAGCTACTGGCTATTTCGCATTGCTTGTATTTTCAATAAAATTCCGACGTTGCAAAAGTCAAATAAGCGAAATCAGCCGTAGGCTCATTTCCAGCCGTATTGTGAGTCCAGTTTACGCAGGGGGACGCTGACGCACAAAACCGCTGGAGATCGAGCCTAAATCAGCTGTTAATTAATGTGAGACACGGCAGCAATCTATAAAAGATGCTATTCTTGCTACAGAAAACACAACGCCTACGAAAAGGTCTGAACAGAACCGACCGTCAGTTTTCAGACACAATTATTAACGACGGCAGACAACGTAGTTTATATGAAGGCAAAGTGATTGTAATGCGCTTGACTGAACCAAGGGTCTCGGGGGGAAAAGGGAGCAAAACTGGCTAGAATAGGCTTTTGGGTCGTGTTGGTTTCAGTGATTTTTTTTCTTACATAACAGGTCACGAAGTTATCAGTCGGAAACTGAACACACCTACATACTACGAAGAGAACTGGGCTTTCATTTGAGCTCTTGCCTTGAGAGATTTATGCATAGATTTGCTAAATTTGAGTCACTTTGTTCAGCGCAATAAATGTACAGCACTTGATACCATCTGTTTGATGTGGTGCAGTAACACTGATGAGGCCACTAACCTGTTGTGCAGGGCGATGCACTCTTGAGCGGAAATCACCACAAACAAATACTCCCTGGGTTTGGTTCATCTGTTCGAACAAGAGGTAATATTAGTAGTTTCTCTTCATTCGATGGCGGATCTTTTTTTAACGTGAACCACCCCGAAGACGACGTAAATGTTTGCTTTATTTCCACGTCATTCATACAAGTTCATGAATCAGTAGAAAAATTGATCACATCCCGGGGATGTGAGAAAAGATGAATTTCGGGATTCCGTATCAAACGAATCCTAACCATTCCAACATGTTGTAGCTAAGGTTTGCCGAGACAGCTTTGTGAAAGCTGACCAATGGCATGAAGTCATGCAACATTGATCATTCCAGGAAACGCTTCCTTCCTTTCCGAGAAACCGTCGACAAAATGGCTGACATTCTTCATTCGATATTTGTTTTGTTTTCAGTTGTGAAGTATCAAATTGATCTTTCTGTGTAATTATTCGCAGAGAGAAAGCATAGTTTGTGTCTCAAGACAAGTGTACCGGCTACGGAACGAAAGTAAATGGAACGTGGAAAATATGGTCGTGGAAGAGGAGGAGGGAGTCGTGGAAGAGGAAGGAACAGAGATGCAGACACAAGCACAGGTATTTGATGCACGTTAGACAACTAATTACGGTTGCTTTGTGTTCTAATATAATTCAACCTTATTCACGCATCGAAATATCAGAGCAGAACTGCGTCCATTCTACCTTCTCGCAATAAGCGAAAGTTTTCCAACTAAGATCGACGCATGCCTGCATATTAATTTTGTAAATGTTATTTGTACACTGGCCTTAAAAGCATTTCCAGTTCATGAAAACAGAAATATGCCAAAAATAGGACTTTATAATGAACTTTAATTCATCCACAGGTTCGGAAAAGTAAAAACTTATGGCCTCAACAGAACAAGCTGTTCAAGGCCTCGGTTCTTAATTTAACGGATCTGTGGATGAATAATTAAGTCGATAAAGAGCACCTCAAAAAGCGTTTGCTCAGCCTTGTAGCATTTACTTCAGTGATCAAACTTACAAGCACTGTCTGTATTTTATCCACCAAATCTAAAGTTAGTGTCTTAGCAGGTAATGGGACAAGCAAGTACCTTTTTGACATTTCTTATTGTTGCTGACGAAGTTCAGTGGATCCAAAAAAAAAGCACTTTTCGAAAACTCATTTAAATGCACGAAGCAGGAAAACAATATTTTTTTATTGTAAGTGCATCTCCGTTTGCGTTGTTCTTACGTCAAGTCAAAACGTTCTCGGTATGTAATTAGAAAGACAGCAAAAGACAGCTTAGGTTGTCCGCCTTCTCATGACTGCTTTGAAGCAGCAATTGGTTACCGTACATATGTGATACGGTACACTTACTATACAAATGCATGCACGCCTCTTTAGCACTAGAGTAAAATGATATTGATAGAACTGACATTGCTTAACTTTCTCGTCAATTTAGCCGCATCACCCTGGAAGGTCGTTAATAAATCCGGCAAAAAATGTAACCCCATTAGCTTCGTTGAGTTAAATACTTAATCTCGTAAGTCCTTCACCAAATAACTGGAGGTGCTCCTGTGAGGTCTCCTGGCACTAGAGTAAAACAGTGTGGATAGAACTGACAGTGCCTGATTTTCTCATATTTTAATCAACATTACTGTTAGGTCATTAATAATTCCCGCACAAAATTTAACCTCATTAGCTTCGTTGGGTTAAATAACTAATCTCTTAATTCATTCACCACCCAAAGTGCTTTTGTGAGGGTTCATCCTTGAAGCCCTTACCAAAAACCCAAAGATATTTTTAAATTACCAACGAAAACAAACGCAGGTACTCACTGTCCGGGCCGGAGTTGGGAGACACAAGAAACAGACTTTCGCAAACACAACGTTGTTTACTGACGATTGTGAAGGTCACAAGCGCTACACCAAGCTGTCTTTCATCTGGATTACAGGTCTCGAAATCAACCTCGTAATAACCGTGTGAAGAAATGACTCGAAAAAAGCGGTGAGAATTCACAACTGCAGCGAACAGTGCTTAAGCGACTCACACGTGCGTTTCTTAAAGTAAGAAAAAAAAATGAAGCATCATGGTCCTACGTAAACTATAATAACTCGAACTGTGGATTAAATTACCATTTGACCATTGTTGAGGAATGGCCTCAACACTCACCTATCCCAGGAGTGGCGGGGTAGGGGTGGAGGGAAGAGCGAAAGGGGTAGGTGGATTACATTCTCAGTGCATTGATGTTTTATTTAAGCCCAAGTTACGATCAGGTCTTTTTTGGGGGGTGGGGAGGTTAGGAAGCTTGTTGGGCGAGGAAACCTTATTAAATCCCTTATAGTTTGATAAGTATTCGGTCTCCGTCTCTTCCCTGATATTCAACCTACTTCCTTAAAGCTATTCTCAAATCTGTAAATGACGAGGTAAAAAAAGAGAATGCAAGTTGGTGTAAAACGAGGGTGTAGGAGTACAGCCTCGATCAGGTTGTAAAGCCGCCTCATACTGAATTATGTGATTGTTTTCCTGAAGGTGGTTTCTCTGGCGGGCAACATTACCAGCAACGACACGGAGATACACAAAGAGGTCGACCCCTTGGTTATAGAAAGCTAAAAGAGCTTCAATATACGGATCCTTCGGAGACTGCTATGAGTATTCTTCGATACCGAGAAAGCTTCCAAAAGCTCGTAAATGCCGATATCATCAAGGAAGATTGGATGACACTGCTCATAGAAATTTTGGGAAAGATGTGCAGCACTCCTATGATGAAGGAAAATTTGATTGAAGTGATGTCGATTTGTAAAGGATCAGCTTTTATGCGCAATCACTTGCCAAAATATATTATTCAACTACCAATAATACAAGAAGAGGAGTCAGAAGCTCAAATGAGTCTGCTCCTGAGAAGTTTGATCAACTTCTTCGGGGAATGGCTCGTTAGATTCCCAAGACTGTGCTCGGAGATCCCTCTCGACAATCTTTCTGGAAGCTTAGATGAATTGAACATAGACGGTGTTGAGGACTTAAGGAAAGAAATGGAATCGCTTCTGAAGAGAAGACGTGAACTCGTTTTAGAGGAAAGAAAAGAGTCACAGGCAACCCAGGCACCTCAAAAGGCAAGAAAAAGAGAAGTCGAACCACCACCACCAAATGACTTTAAAGAAATCTCCATTTATCCTACTGAAAAAGAAATTGCCACTGAAGAGAAGCCGTATCTACGACGAAACAAGGTCGAAGAGACTGAGAAATACCATGACTTGAATGATTACCTCGATGTCCAGTTCCGCTTACTTCGCGAAGATTTTGTGTCTCCGCTCCGAGAAGGAATTCGAGAAATCAGCAAGAACATCCCCGAGAGGGAAAGATCTCAAAACTTGTATATTTATGAGAACGTGGAGATTATGAGCACCGTTTGCACAAGGGCAGGCATTGTGCATTGCATCCGTCTTGACATGAGGCGCCTCAGGAAAATTCCATGGGAGCATTCCAAACGATTGCTCTATGGATCATTCCTTTGCTTGTCGAAGGACAGCTTCAAAACCATGCTATTTGCCACTGTAGCGAACCGAAAGGCTGAAGATCTCAGGGCAGGAAAGCTAGACATTCGATTTGTCGATGGTTTTAAAGGTCCTGAGCACAAAACACATGGGAAGTATGTCATGGTGGAGTCGCCAGCATACTTCGAATCATATCGACCCATCTTGGAGCAGCTGAAGAAAATCACTCCTGATACGTTTCCCTTTCAAGAGTACCTGGTCCAGTGTAACCCTGATGTAAAGCCACCTCAGTACCTCAGAGGTGGAGTATTTAGTAGTCAAGTACGATATGACCTCGAAGACACCCTTGAGATGCGAGATTCAGAAGGCTCCAGCGCAATACCCATATGTGATCCAATGTCGTGGCCACAAGCTGAAGGTGTTTTCTTGAATGCTTCTCAACTTGAGGCGCTGAGAGGTGCACTCACCAAGGAATTTTCAGTGATACAAGGTCCTCCAGGAACAGGTATTCATATTTTATCTCTGTATGTTGTACATTGGAATAAAGTACGGAATCGCTTGCGCAACGGGAGAAACAGAAGCTGGCAAAGAAGATAGACAAAGGAAGGTATTTCCTGAGAAAATAGGCATTGAAATGAATACAAAATGTACGAAATAATTAGATCTAATAAAGCGTCATTCTTCACTTGAAAAAGAAAACAGTCGCTTTCTTCTCCTGTCTACACAGGTAAAACTTACGTTGGTTTGAAGATTGTTAGAGCTCTTCTTGACAACAGACACGCCTGGGATGCTGAGAAGAAGTCTTCCATGCTGATGGTGTGCTACACTAACCACGCCCTTGATCAGTTTCTGGAAGGCGTGCTGACATTTCATCAAACAGGAATTATCCGGGTTGGAGGACGAAGTTCCTCACAGCATCTGCAACCATACAATCTAAGAGAATATACAACTTCACCTGAAAATCAGCGTCGTGTCAAAGCAGAAATGACAAAATGCCAAGAAGCCATCGAAACAGCTTCTGGCCGACTAGTGCGTAGCAAGAGGAGCATACTTACATTAAAGGAATTGCAAGACTTTACAGGGTGGGCTCATTATAACCAACTCAAAGCAGAAGAGGGCCTTTACGGAGTTCAAGGAAAATCGATCGTTCAAAGTTGGCTTGGAGTAAAGAATTCAAACCAGTCTCACAGTTCTCTTGAAGAGACAATGACTGGTGATGAAACAAGAACTGAATCCGATGGGAGTGTTGATATCAATGATGACGACGCGGCCGGGATAGATGTAGACAAAGATGCCGACATCATTCAAAGCCAACGAGTACTGGGTGAGAACCAGTTCGAGCATATCGTGGGAAAAGATTCCACCAAACAAGATAAAAGGCAGTCGCCACGTCTTTCACAAGACCATCTGAAAGTTCTAAGAGGGGAATCGAAACTACAGCCCCTAATCGCGGGCCAGGTTGCAAGAGTCAAGCAAGTCTGGGAACTTCGGGTCGAAGACCGCTGGAGACTCTACCTGTTTTGGCTCCGACTTTATCAAGAAAACTGTAAAGAACAGGTTTCAAGAAAAAGCCAAGAGTACGAGCGCATCTGCAAGCGTTTAACGGAGGCTCGAGACTCCAAAGATCTCCACGTGCTAAGACAAGCTGTGGTGATTGGCATGACCACAACTGGAGCTGCAAAGTACCGCACAATACTTGAAGTTATCAAGCCAACCATCGTGATTGTCGAGGAAGCAGCTGAAGTCCTAGAGGCTCACATCATCACCTCTCTGACTAAAGGAACGCAACATTTGATTCTCATTGGAGATCACAAACAACTAAGGCCAAATCCAACCGTCTACAGCCTTGCTCGAGAATACAATCTTGACGTCTCGCTGTTTGAGCGAATGGTGAACAGTGGTATGCATTGTCACCTGTTAAGCACCCAGCATAGGATGAGACCCGAGATTGCAAGACTGATGAGGTTTATCTACGACGATCTTGAAGACCACGACTCAGTGTCTAAATATGACAATGTCAGAGGGGTGTCAAAGAACATTTTTTTCATCAAACATGAATGTCTCGAAGACGAGAGTGAAATCAATGAGAAAATCAAGAGCCATTCGAATAAGCATGAAGCAGAATACATAGCAGCCCTCTGCGAGTACTTCCTTTTGCAAGGTTACACACCAAATCAGATAACGGTCTTGACCCTGTACACAGGGCAAGTGTTGGCATTGAAGAAGGCGATGCCCAAAACCAAATTTGAAGGTGTCAGAGTCACTGCTGTAGACAACTTCCAGGGTGAAGAGAACGACATCATCTTGCTTTCTTTGGTCAGATCTAATCAAAAGAAGAAAATTGGCTTTCTGGCTGTAAGGAACCGTGTTTGCGTTGCTTTATCTCGAGCTCGTGAAGGCCTCTACTGTATCGGCAACTTCGATATGCTGGCTGAGAAAAGTGAATTGTGGGGAAAAATAGTCCGAGACATGGATAAAAGGGGCGCTCTAGGAGAATCATTAGAGCTTGTCTGTAGTAACCACCCAGAAAGAGTAATCCACGCGAAAAGTCCAGACGACTTCAAGAAAGCACCAGAAGGAGGTTGCATTTTGCCATGCCAGTTTCGCCTTCCTTGCGGGCACGCATGCGAAAGAGCATGTCACCCTGATGACGCAGACCACAAATTGTACAAATGTCAAAAGGACTGTTCCACAGAGCTATGTTCCGAGCATCAAAGCAAGTGTGACAGAAAGTGTCATTACGGAGAGGATTGCGCTGGGTGCCCTGTACAAGTAGAAAAAGTGATCCCGACTTGTGGCCATTGGCAACGTGTACCATGCGGAACACCAGCCGACACGTACAAGTGCCAGGAAAAGTGTCTTGAATTGTTGCGGTGTGGACACCTATGTCCTGGAACGTGCTGGGAAGAATGTGTCTCTCTCGTTTGTCAAATTATCGTCAAAGAGAAGTTTGATTGTGGTCACGAAGTTGAAAAGCCCTGCTTTGAGCTCTCAGAAGGCGGCTATCGTTGTGAAGAACCTTGTCGTGCAACTCTCGAATGCCAACATCCTTGCGTTGGAAATTGCAGTGATTGCAAGCAAGGAAGAATGCACGTCCCGTGCCAAGCCGACTGCGATAGACGGCGAGTCTGCCTCCACTTCTGCAGGGAGCCATGCACAAAGAACTGTCCACCGTGTCCAGAGAAATGTGAGAACCGATGCATCCATAGCAGGTGCCCAGAAACTTGTATGGAGCTATGCACACCTTGCAGGGTGAGTCTGGCAGGAAGATGCATGTACAAAATGTAGTGTTCTCCTTTGAATAGAGTTTGAAGTTATGGTGTGGACAGTGAACATTCACCTATACACTCAATAACCAAACTACACAGTATATCGTTTTCGTGTGGAATAGGGTGCCAGTCGTCCCTCTCGTTTAATTTTTACGGAAAGCACTTGTGTATGCATATATGAATATACATTTTTTGGTGAAAACAAAACAGAGATTTAGGAAACGAGATATATCTCTTGACAAAAGAAATCAGCTTTTACCAAAAACTCGGGTCAGCGTGAGAGAGGTATTGATTTCGAATGCCTCATAAAAAGGTATGTTTTAGATTGACTGTGTTGATGAAGGATGAAGTAATTATTCATATGCCAGTACTATATCTTGGAGATATTCCAAAGGAGCGAGAAACAAAATGTTACACAAGCTGTGTCGGCATTGTATAGTGTTTTATTTTGTTCCTGTTTGAGTTTGTTGACTGTTGCCCCTCGTGGTACTGCAGTTATGAATTTCTCGTGCTATCTTTTATAGGAACCGTGCCTGTGGAGGTGCCAACACAAGAAGTGTACGAAGCTTTGCTGGGAAAAATGCAACCGCGAGAGATGCAATGAGCCATGCCCTATGAAACTACCAAGAGCGTCTTGTCGCTACGGACACTCGTGCATAGGGCTCTGTGGGGAACCATGTCCCAAGCTGTGCAGAGTGTGTCACTGGGACAAAGTCACTGAGGTCTTCTTTGGTACCGAAGAGGAAGAAGGTGCCAGATTTATTGAGCTTCAGGATTGTGGTCACATATTTGAGGTGACAGCCATGGATTACTGGATGGACGAAGACGGTGATAAGGAGAATATCAAGTTGAAGGAATGCCCCAGGTGCAAGACGCCTATCAGAATAAGCTACCGGTATGCTAACATCGTGAAAGAAAAGTTAGCTGAAGTCGAAGAGGTGAAGAAGCGATTAATCAAAGAAGAAAAACGTTTTCAGCAGTTGCTATATATGCTGCAGAAGGCAGCGTCACATCTCAGACGCCTCTACCCAGATGTTAAGAGTAGAAAGATCACGTGTCACTTGTCAGAAAGCGAGAAAGAGAAAGCCAGCCATATCAAGCTTGTGTCAAGCGATGAGACGTTACAACAATGGTTGGATCAGAGAAGAACTGTGGCTGAGCTTAACACAATTAAGAATCAAATGCGGCTACTGAATCAAATATACAAGGTGCGAGACAAAGTCAAGACAGATTTACTGCAAAATACGTCTCATCAAAGTCTTGAGGCGCCCAGTCCAGGTCAGTCACCCTTTGAACAGAGCTATCTCAATGCTGCCAAGGAAGTCGACCAAAAGTTGAATCTTCTCGAGAACGATCTGATGAAATTCCAAGTCTCTTCTCAAAGGCTGACTGACATCAGAGATGAGATCATCTGTGTTGGCCTTCTTCTAAAAATTCGAGTGGTTCAATGCGAAGTCAAAAAGCGTGCCGTTACTCTCGACCTCCTGGAAGAGGAGTGGTTAGAAAAACAGGGAAAGCAGCTGAATGCAGGGAAACGACTCAGCCAGGAAGCCGCAGATGACGTCGAGACAACTATCAACCAGATCCGAAAAGAGTGCGATTTGGAAAGTTTGACACAGGAGGCACGAGTAATGATCGTCAAGGCGATGAATTTTTCTCAGGGTGACTGGTACAAGTGTCCGAATGGTCATATCTACGCCATTGGCGAGAGCGGTGGAACAGTGCAGGAAAGAAAATGCCCAGACTGCGATGCCGCGATCGTGGCACCGATCACAGATTGACTCAAGGAAATCCGGTATCTTTTTCGCCTTATTTTAAAGGATCCTCTTGTTGGTAGCAAACGTCATCGTGTCCTTTGATTCTGGATAAAAGGACACTGCTAAGGATTGTAATTGTACGAAGCAGTCAACACATACATACCGCTTTGGCCTTAAATTAAGCGAAGCAACCACAAGAAAAGAAGTTTTTAACTAGCATAACTGGAATTTTTCAGCCTTGCTTATCTTAACAAACGCGGACAAAATGATTTGGTCCTTAAAACACGGTTGGTATCATCTACTTTATGGGGTGTCACTAAAATGGCTTTCAACAGATAGCTGTATTTCCCTTTCAGGATTCCATAAAGACGGCCCCGAAGACACGTTCAAAGTCGACGCTAGCTTATCAATGAGATCATATGGAATTTTATTCCTCTCGTGAAAATAAAACTATGGACCACGTCATGATTCCATTTTCCTTTGTGATTTCTCGGATGGGTTGCAACGGAGATGGATGGAGCACGGCATCCAGCTTGGTCAGACTACACGAACATGCATGTGAGGAACTACGACCCGGCCGCACAAAGACAATTGCAGTTTGAATGAAGCTCTTCAAAGCGATAACGTCTGTGTGGACGAATTATACATCGGACACTGAGATTATCCTCCCACAAAGCCTCCTCTATGTGGTGGTAGAATGGTTAACATTTTCCCACCAGTTCGTTCAACCTTTTAAAATAGTGACAAGTAGGCATCACATTTCCCGCTCGTCGCGCTCGTTGTAGGATACTCATGAATTTGAACTTTTCACTAACGGGCGTGACTTTGTTTCTTGTTTTTGTTTGTTTTTCAGTTAGATTTCACATTGTGTAACAACATAAGATTTTGCTACTCATAGGGGAAGCCCCTCGGAGACGAAAGGGTTATCGAATAAATTAGGTATGAGTAATCCCAACAGAATATACTTTTTAAATAGAGATGAAAATCGACAAGAATTGTGTACGATAAACGAGTACCATATCCCCGAGGTTCAGTAAAAAGAGGATTTTATCTCCTCAAAGAAAACTGGTTAAAGCCGTTCTAATGACATTTAAGCTTTGATACATTGTGCTGGCAAAAGTAGCATAATATATGCTACTAGCAGCGTTCAGTCGTATATTTCTAAAATTATGTCAATAATTATGCTAGTTTTTGTAAATTACGCTCATTTTAGTTAAAAATGCAGAAATTATGCTTCTACTTTTTACTTTAAATTTGGTAAAATACCTCAATAACTGTGCAACAAACAGGCCATTGCCAAACACATTTACCCTATTTACAGTTAGAAATTTTACTAGTGCACAATTCACATTATAAATTCCTTGGCTATATTAAACAGTGTCATAAAGTTCTACATTAAATTTACTGAGGAACCACTGTGTGGCTGGATTAACTCCTGCTTTGGCTCTCTGTTCGAGTGTTGCAGCTTGTTTTCTTAGGTTCTCAGCCGCGATCGCAGCAGAAACACGGCACGGACGCCAGGAAAGTGAGGAGCCTGACAGGCTTGCACAACAGACTGCAATCACGCATAACACGAAAAAAGAGTGGCCCGTCGCCCTGGAGGTAATACGTTGCAGTTCTCGCCCACATCTACAACTGCAGCAAGTTCCAGCATTTCTTCATTAGTTGGTACCGGGAATCTGTGGGGCAATTTTCTCAGCTGCTGCCAGACGAATAATCCCCTTATATCACCATACTGCAAATTGTTGGATTCCCCCCACCCCCCTCCCACTTGGACCACCAACGAGTCTCACAGTAAGACTTTGGTCTGTGGCCCGTCTGTTCTTGCCGCAACAACTTTGCTCTGTGACTGAACATTCTGACCTTGCCTAGTTCCTAGGCCTCTGTTTTTCACAGCGGACAGTCCGTTTTGGGTCACGTGGTCTGAGCGAAAACACCCGAAAGGTGAGACAATTGTTTCAATTTTTGTTCGTCCACGAAGCCGATACGGCGGAGCAGCAAGTGGACTGGAAATTGTTTCAGGAGACGAAGAAGTAAGTTTTCATTCCGCATTTTGAGAGGAAATATCGGGAAGCTGCGATCAGTAATTTTTTTGTACTCTGTCTTTACAAGGGAAAGCAGTGTAGTGCTAGTAGGGTGTCTTCTAAAAAGCAACTATTCCAGTACGAATTCGAAGGAGAATTCGAAGCTAAGCACAAGCAGACCACCGATATACGCTATAACAGACTAGATGTGATGAAGTTTGCATTTTTGAATTTTTATTCTAATGAAGTGACTACCATTGTGACAGCAATGAAGTGTGATTATTCTTTGCTTACGTCTATAGAAACTGACGTTGAAACTGCAACCCGCCGATTTGGTTTTCTAGCAACTCTGTCCAAGGAAAATGACGAAGCGGTAATAAAACTTTGAATTCAAGTTTTCCATACTTTTCAATTTGATCTTCACCATATAGGCCCAAATGAAGTGTATTCCCTGCAAGGCAAAAACATAGTTTGCTCGAAAAATGCTATTGGGTTTCAGAATGTCATTCATTCCCCTAACTGAGAATTCGGCAAATTTTCGAGGTGCACCCGAAATTCCCTTAAAAAGAGACTTGACTCCACAATCAAAGGCTTGAGGTCAGCAAAGAAAACATAACACACCAAATCATTTGGTAAGTCTACATTCTCGTTCGAAAGTGGTTCAACCACTTTAACTGAACCATAGTTATTGACAATATTGACAGGGGTAACCAAAACAACTCAGCACACACACACAAAAAAAACTCGGAAGTTGAAACATATTTAAAAAAGCAAATATGCCTTCTTTGTGCAGCAGACCCAGCATTTCACCGCAGCAGGTGACTATTAAAAGTTATTAAATACAATTGCTGGGTAATGTGTACCTCATGCAAGCACTATAGCCCTTTAAAGGCTGCTTGACTTTCACTGAGAAAGTCCACAGAATTGTGGTTTGATGAAAGTCACATTCAGGTACTTGCATACTTTACAAGTATGTAAAACATTATCATAGACCAAGTATTAATGAAAGTAAATGCATGGTATTTTGCAGAATGTGGAAGAGACATTTTGGATACTTTGAAATGATGTTATTCCCAAAGGCTGGAGCCTAAATGTACTGTATTGAAATTTGCGAACTGTTAGAAGATGCTTGTGGTATTCATAAATATTCTACCAAAATGGTAACTGATCTCCCAGAAAAAGTATTTCTGGATGCTGATCCTCCAATAAAAAGGAAGCAGATGAACATTACAGTACAAGATACTCGGACAAATGTGTATCCATTGTTCAATACAGACTAGGGCTTAAAAAGGCATTATAATTGAGTGATTGAGGCTATTCTAAAGTTTGACTTCATCTCCACCTCTTACTGTACCCCAACAGAGAAGATAAAAATCCTTCACACCCTTCATATTTCAAGAGTATATTTCGTTACCCTGCCACCAGGTGACCAAAACACTTCATCATAATTTTTCATACTTGTTTTGCATTTTTCTACCCCCAAGATTTTCATTTCCACAGTTTTTTAATCTCTTATTGTTCTCTTCATTTTAGTTTTCCTAATCTTACCTTGATTACCGGTAGCTTAAAATAAATTTATTGTTGGGAGGTAGCTCAACGCATAAAATGATAATTAAAAACTATCACATTGGAAAGTTTAGCCATAACTTGTGTGGTCAAAGACTCATACTTGAAAATTTAAGCAGCTACGAGTATGACAGTGAGTCCATTAAAATAATGGAGTTGTTAGGACAGCAGCTGAAACAAAAAGGCCTACAATCAGATTTAGCCCAAAATTTTGACAAAGTTAAAAAGGCTGTTGATTCAATGGAGAAAACAAGTAAAACTCTTCCTGATCAAAACAAGGAGCTGTTGCTGAGGGTCACACTACTGGAAAATGACATTTCAAGTCATGCAAGTGAAGATTTGGCATTCTCTTTGTCACCCATGCAGACCCATCAGCTACAAAAAGAAATGAAATTGTTTGATCAAATTGGATCTCTAGATCTTGCCAAGATCAATGCTACTGAATTACTAAATCTTCAGAGGAAGGGGCTATCAGACTACTTTGAGTCAGCCAGTGAAAGGGTTGAACAGAAATGTCCACTGCTTACAAACATGTTGAAAGCATTGGTAGTGGGAACCAACATCCAAGACAACAACAAGAAAACTTCCTTGTTCAAGTTTAAAGAGGCTCTGCTTCTGTTATCTTTCATTAGTCACACCAGGTCTCAGAAGTCTTTGACTGGTTTTCCAACACTATTTGGTTTGCTGTTAAAGACACATGGTGGTAATAAATGAATGCGTAGTCTGTTATCTTCGATTGGATTGTGCAAGAGCTATGAGGGGTCATAAGTTGCATCATTATACAGCACATTTCAAGCATGCAGATCCTAAAGTTTAAAGCACACAGTTTTATTATGTCATGTCATCTATTATTTTAGTGGCCTTGGTGTATTTTGATTTATTTTCGTGAAAGTGTACCATGAACTTCAGATTCTGCATGCTACTAAAGAAAATACTTTGACAAATCTTGTAATTAACTGTCATGTAATAGTAAATAGTGGAGACAGCCATGGCTAATGCACACTACCAGCACTTATCTCTCTTTCTATGAAGTGATTATTTCTCTTGGTTTTGCCAAGTTCCTGTATGGATTTTTCCCAGGGCTACTGCATCAATCCTTTTAGCTTGTGTCCACATGACCCAATATATATAATGTGCACCAAT
>BLFK01000291.1:1161754-1178512 GCA_014634185.1 Astreopora myriophthalma
TCTCTGACGAGGTGTTTTGTGGTACGTGACTTCGCTTTGAAGTGAGAAACATTGAAGAGGTCCGCATCGTGTCTCGTCTGTATGTAAATCCCTTCATTTACGTCTTTAAACGCCACGTGTAACATAGCTGTCAGGTATAAGGAGAACAATGTTGGTGCGAGGACGCAGCCTTGCTTGACACCATTTGTCACAGCAAACTCTGTTGATGTGTCTTTTCCTTGAACTACTTTAGCCTGCATCCCATCATGAAGTGCTCTCACCAAGTTAGCAATCTTTTCGGTACAGCCAAATCTTATAAGCACGCTCCATAGACCTTCTCTTGAGACTGTATCAAAGGCTTTTGTAAAGTCAATGAAAACAGCGTAGAGCTCCATGTTCTGCTCCGTACATTTCTCTTGTATTTGCCGAAGGCTGAAGACCATGTCAATGGTACTACGATTTCTTCGGAATCCACACTGAGTCTCAGGCAGGATTTTAGGACAAATATACTTCTCTATTCGGTTGAGGATCACACGCGCCAAAATCTTTCCAGCAATTGAGAAGAGCGAAATACCTCTGTAATTGCCACATTCTTTCCTGCTGCCCTTTTTGAAGATGGGAACTATGTTAGCATCCTTCCAGTTCTGTGGTATTTCCTCCTTTCTCCAGATGCGAACGATCAGATCATGCAGCTTTTCTTGTAGTCGTGGTCCTCCGTGTTTCCAGATCTCCGCAGGAATCCCACAACCACCAGGGGCTTTATTTTCTCTGGTGGAGGCCGGATTGCCACTGACAGCTCTTCAAAACTCGGAGCAATGTCCATATCTGCATCAGGGCTGATAGTTGGTAGTTCATCTAGAGCATCTTTGTCCACAACTCCTGGCACATTCAGTAATTGGTCAAAGTGCTGAGCAAAACGATTCAGTGTATCTTCCTTTTCTTTCAGCACTGTCACACCATCTTGGGCAAGAAGCTGAGCTGTTCCTCTTCTTTGTGGTCCGTAGATCTCTCTAAGGCCAGTGTAAAAAGCCTTCATGTCGTTTGCATCCGCTGCTTGCTGTAGTCCCTCTGCTTTCTCCTCCCACCATTTTGACTTCATTTTCCGAGTGTACTGTTGGAGATGGCTGCGAGCTCTTGCCAGTCGAGCAGTGTTTTCACGGGTCTTACGTTGTAGTTCTTGAGCTTTAGCCTTGTTTCGTGCATCAAGCAATGCATTCAGCTCAACATCATTATAGAAATCTCGAAATCACCCATAGAAATCTCGAGCTCATAATCTAATTGTTATTTAAAAATACAATTGAGTCTGATTGACTTGTAGCAACAAAACTGAGCGAGTATCAGAGATTTCTTTTCGCTGGAGATGTGACTTGTGACTTCACGGTCTGCCAAGTAGAAAAGGCTGTGTTTCCAAAGTTCCACAATAGTCCGTACTCTAACTTCTATAAAGTGATACTGTTGAGTGCCGAGCAACAGCAACTGAGTTTTAAGGAAATAAGTTCCTGCTGTTTGCAACCTTAATTTTGATAAAGACCTGAAATGTCCGCCGTCTCCGCCATTTTGAACCCGCGAAGCATGCGCGTTCTGTTCTTGTCTAGGCTTTCCCCAGCCGTTCATCCCGGTGACGTCAGCGAAAAGGATTGACGCGCTAGGTCTGGAAAAAAGCCAAACAGGGACTAAGAAAATTCTGATCCACAGGTTGCCAAATTCAAGCAGTGTAAGAATCTGAAAGTGATTATCTCTGCGAAAAGCAGACAACATTGAACATCTTCGGAAATGTGAACTTGATTCTATCAAGAGCTGCTTGTTGACACTTGCTCCATCTCTCATGGCTGCAAGTAGAGAATTGCCTCTTATTTCTTAATCAACCCACAGACATTCATCGAGAACCTTTGCCAGGCCATCTCTATTAACAGCGTTCTCGCATCATGCTGTCAATCTCGGTCAGCCGTTGCTGAATACTCCACTGGTCGTCAATACAACGCACAATAATGACGATTGTTTCACCTTGCCTTGTACTTCGTCGAATATGACAGAGAGTCATCCATACAGTTCTTTCTCGACTTAGACACCAGTCGTTTCTGTACTTGGTGTAACCTCATCAACATCATTATCATCATTGTATGCAATCGCTGTCGCGGACCCCATCTTGGGCAAATAGCAGATCTAGCTATGCGTATGCGTTGAGTCCAACGGAAATAGTCCTGGGTCACTTTCTATGGGACCCAGGTCTTATCAGTGTGACAATAAGCAGACAAAAAATGATTTTGTTGCTGAAAATTTGCTTATAACACTGATCTCGGGCAAAAAAAATGGTTGCGCGATCAATAAATGACAATTCTGTGCTGCGAAACTGCAAATTATGCCAGCAGTGCTATTTTCGGAAAATCGATGAAAATTATGGTAAATGAATTATGCCAAAAATTATGCGAGCACAATCTATCAAATCCTATTGACAGTCGGGTGCACGAAGGTGTGCGAATGCGAGTTAGTGCAGCTTGGAAGGTTCATAAAAGAAGAAAACATTTACCAGAAATTGTTTCAAAGAATATGAACTGGTTACATGGAGTTCATGCACGAGCTCATGACAACAAACAGGCATGTCATATATCAAGGTTGAGAATAATCTTTACATCAGAGCACAGATAAGTTTCTGTGCTCATCACAAGTTCGCTCTCCTCCAGGCGTGACTGAGATAATGAGATAACTTTGACTTTAACTTTATTCATTTATATTGCGCAAGTATCAACTTAAAGTTTTCAAATGCGCATAATAAGATGAGGTGCATTAATATTCTGTAAGTTTTCGTTTCCTTGTTGAAATCCTTGACCAAACACAAGCAGTCATGTCAATGCATGTCATGCCTGTTCTTCAGTCATCTTTGTAATGAGATTTTGTAATTTTGGTTCCCGGAATTCATGTGCATCGTGCTTTGTGCATTGCTCAAAACTCAAGTGGCAGAAAGACACCAGGGATTTAATTTTATCGCCCTTGATTTTGGGGTTGAGAAATAAATTATTTCTTCGGAGGAAGATAACAAATTGCTTGTAAGATTTTGCCTGGTCTTTAGAATTATCAACCTGTTTAGGGTGAGTTTGCTTGACACTTTTTACGCAGATCGCTCTCGTTGTTTTTTCTTTCAATCCAACATGTACAGGGCATATAACGTAACAGTCTGAAGATTTCAGAAATATTTTCGTTCGTAACGAGATACTTTCGTAACGGGTTCATACCCTCTTGCAGAAACTGTTTTCCAAGAATTTTTTAGGACTTCAATTTGGGCACGTTTTTTATACCTGCATTTCACCTGGTCTCTTGAGTAAGCCACAATAAAATGTCCGAATAGTTGCTTAGAATGTTGGGCTTTAAGCCTACCGATTTCCAGGACTTTCCAGGAACAGTTGTCATTTTCGAAAAAGCTATGATGACATTCCAGTACTTTCCAGGATTACCAGGACCTTTATGTCTGTTTATAATGTTAGCAGCCCGCGGTGCAATAGATTGACTGCTAAATATGCCAAGAGTGGATTACGCAAAATATAACAGTATTTTAAGAACCTGAAGAAACAATAAAATGTACCAAAATGTATTGCCCACAAGATTGCACCATGATCAAGAACACGAACCATTACTTCTACGCAATTCTTATGAGAAATAGTTCTCTTGAGCAAAATCACAGTACCATTATTTTCCCTCCGACTCGTACGACTGCAGTCAGGGAATTGCTAGAAAGCATGGCTGAAGAACGGATGCAACTTAAGAACACTGGACGTTGGTCCTCTTCATGCTAATCTCATAGTAGAGAGCCTTTGAAGGACGAGGGATGCAACTCGGTGGCCCTGGCTGAAAGCCTCAGTATGTTCGACATCTGGGAACATCTCACTGTCACGATTGAAAGGATAAATAGTAAATGCGGTATATTCCGGCGGCATCTCTTCTTGAATTCCGGTGAATTCTACTAACAATGTCTTCACTTACCAAGTAATCGAAGCATTAACAGGCCACAGGAAAACAACCAATTCACGTTGAAGGTGACCTAATTGTCCCAGCTCATTGACAACACGAAAAGCACGGCCTTTCTCTCCTATTTTCTTTGAAACTTTAAATTATTCTCCCTCCTTCACATCAAATCGGCACTCTTGATAGCCTTTTACAACGCATTTAACGTTCACAACCCACAGAGCATCTGAAACCATTTCTCCGCGATGTCTGCAGTTACGAAAAACACGTGTTTACACTGAAGGAACTCGAATCTTCAAAAATCTGTTATTGATTTCAGCACCTCGAACACCAGTTTTTATAAGAATCAAGAGTTCGGAAATCGAAAGTTCGATTGGGTTCAATTGCCCATATTTTTTTGTGTGAGTTCGATTGCCGAACTCAATCAAACTCAATCTACGGATTGGGTTCAATTGAGTTCGATTGACTATGCCGGGTCAACTTCACTTGCTTTGTTTGCTTTATTGAAACAGGAATTTCAGGCATAAAGCTGCGATAAGGAACAATTTTAGCATGACTTTTATTTTTTTCTTTTGTCGCTGCTCGCCAAATTTTTTAAAAGTGGTTAATTCAATGCAGTGACAAACTGATCAAGATGTGTCCCCATACATGACGTACTTACCCTGTTTCCCAACCCTCGTTCGGCGTTCGGCGTTCTGCAAAATACCCCTGCCCGGTCCGTGAACTTAACATACGGACCGTGAATTGAAGTTCACGGTCCTTAATCTGAATGCCAACGCATTGCAGCCCTACTTAAGAGACAGTAGCCATGGTAAATAAAAGTAACGTATAAGTATGCCTCGTTCTTACAGTCGAACCAGGTCAAGCGTACCTCCCAAGATGGGATTTTACTTGGGCTCGTTCAATTTTGAGAATTTTCAAATATAATCGTAATGTAAGTCCTTAATTGCACTCACATGTATACGATTACCTTTTCTAATTTCTTTGTTATGTAACTGACTTCAGCAGAGTTTGGGCTTCGCAGGTGACAAAGCATTTTCTTCTGGACTGTGGATTTACATATTCGAATTAACCGGGCCTTCATCAAGTCTGTGCTTGCCGCTAAGCCAAAAAGCGCACACTTGAAAGTAGTGCTCACTGAGCTCTTTTTATTTTAACGTTGGCCTGGAAGCGGAGAGGTAGGGGGAAATGAACGCGAACAGACGACTAGCCTTCTTTTAAAGCTGGCTGTTGTATTTCACAAATTTCATTATGGCACTGTGAGATCTAAATTTGCTGTTAATCCTGTACTCAATGGAGTTGGTAACTTTGCTTACCATCAAGTGCAGTGTAGTGTTCTTCAACAGGTTTATTCCTTTTTTTCCTATAGCTATACGGATTTGAAACTTGTTGCTATCCGAGTCTGTGCAAAAGAAACGAACACGGTCTGTTAAAGCTACCTCCGCTAAAGCCACACCAGGTATGCCTGTGCCACTACATCTCAAGAGATTTATTTATTTCAATTTATTTATTATCTGTCCGTTTGCGGTAGTTATTGTAGCTTTATTTTCTCCTGATAATAGCTGAATGTGCTATTTAGGAGCGTAACAAACTGAACTTAAACATTTGCAGACGTTTTTCTGCCTTTACATGTTAGGCCTGATCCAAACGCCGCTCCACCCATGTGCCAAAGGAAGGTTAGGTTTAGAGCGGCAAACAACGTTAAGTTCGGCAGGTTCTCTCGAACTACGCGACTTCGGAGCAACGACTGATTCATACGTCGCACCTTTGGGTCGCACCAAACTAAGGATCAGGCAAAGGCCCGGGCACGGGTATAACTTCTGGTTTAAATTATCTTAATTTATGCCTTACGTTCGGCGCATGATCAGAACGCCCTTTGAATCAGCCGTCGCTCCAACGTCGCGTAATTCGAGAGAACCTGCTAAACTTAACGTTGTTTGCCGCTCTAAACCTAACCTGCCGAACCAAATTGATTCAAACGCCGCTCTACTGCCTGCTTAACTCATAAGCTTGGCGTGGCACATGACTGGAGCGGCGTTTGGATAGGGCCTAAGCTATACGAAAACGGCGTATCTTCATTATTCTATGAGATAATATAAACATCTTTCGACATGTTGAAACTGCTGTACAGCGACTTGTCCACTGGATAAAGTTATCCAACATTCGCACACGGGCTTGTTTTCCTGAACTGCGGCTGGCCATCAAGCCCAGCTGTCAGTGGTGCAACCTACTGTACGTGAACAGTGATATACTGAAATTATGCTAAAACACATTAGAGTGGTTTTCAATTGAGTGTCTTAGAACTAAAACCAAGGTAATTACAGAGCCAATCACTTTCTGGAGGAAATGCAACCTCGACCCCAAGCCAAGCACAAATTTAAGTAGTTCACCAATTGATTTTACTAGCCAATCAGAACGCAAAGCAAGTAAACGCAGCCGGCGCCAAGCGCGGGAAAACGTGAGTGACGAAGTCGCAATTGATCTCTGTATTGCATCTGATTGGTTCTTTCCTGAATAAACAATTGCCGACAGAATTTCCATTGACTCTGTCAGTTAAAAGCTCCGCCTCCAAGGTCAGAGGAGAATGCACAAACTTTTAGCTGAAACTTGTGTGCAACGGCGCTGCGAAACAAGTTTCAACAGGCGTTGCACCGTGTAACATGGTCGGTTTCGTGAAACTTTGTGAACTTCCGTTGCAAGACAAGTTTCACGAAAAGTAGAACCGCTTTCTACTTCTGCAACGGTGGCAACGATCGCAGTGGTGATAAAAACGAGAGTTTCACCGTGCAACATCACTTCGTGAAACTTGTTTCGCAGCGCCGTTGCACATAAGTTCCAGCTAAAAGTTTAAACGTGTAACAGCGGCTTCAGTGCACAACAATGGGTGTACGTGTAGTTTTGAGAAAACTAAATTCGTCAATGTTCTATTTCTTGGACACAGTCCAAATTTTTTAGACTTGGGATACCTTTTAAGGAAACAGGAACCTTAAGGATTTCAGCGCATGACTCCTTTAGAGGCCATGAATTTTTCATGCTTCTTTTTTCCGCGGTCAGTGGTATTTTTAAAGGCCGACGAGGATTTGGAAAAACAAAAACAAATATGACAGCGACGGCAAAAAGCGTTTTTCCCTGCTCGCTATGGTTCGGCAAATGTTGTGTAAATTCGCTGCCATTATGTAAATCAAAGCATAACAAATCATGCCTACGAAATGCTGCGCATATGGATTGCTTCAAACATTTGAGACTGACGGCTATTGCCTGTTTTTCTTAGTAGTCAGGTTTTAGAGAAATTTGGAATCAGAATACTTCAGACGACAATTGAATGCTCTATCAGAAAACTCTAAAATTCAACAGAAAAAATTTTGAGAAAATCACAAAACGCCAGTCAGCAAATTATGAAAAGTTCGTCTGTTAAAGTTCAATCATAACAGCTGTTACACTAACCATATTTTCTGTTTTTCTAGTAAGAAAATGCTGCAAAAAAAAACCTAACGAGTGAATTTATAAAAAAATCCTTCAGCCCCTGTTTTAATCTAGTTGCCTTACTATGGCAACCGCCCACAGAGCTCTCAAACTGTAAAAAATATAAACCTTTGTGGTAGCGCTTGTTTGTGGCCGCGTTTGAGCTTTCATGCAAAAACAACCTGAATATAACAGCAGAGGAAGTATAAATACTTAAACTGTGTTCAGCCACCTTAATGGCAAGTGCCAAGGTAAGTACACGTATGATGATCGTTTCTCCATCTCATCTACAATCCACACTTCTATTCCGGTCCATTATTCATTTTATTTCATTACGTGAATTTAATCAGTTGTCACTTTACCTTCTGGAATAGTTGAGAGATCACTTCAATTTTGACCATAGCCAAAACATCGGCTCAGTGATGCACTCATTTATTGTCGTCAAAAAAATCGACCACGAGACGTGGTCTGGGGAACACGGTTGACAATCCACTGGATTACACAAATCGTATACAGGTATAAATTAAATCGTTTCTGTCTTTTATTATTACTATTATTATTATCATTATTATTATTATTACTATTATTCGATCTATAAGGAAAACATTACATAATATTAGCCTGAGCGAACTACAATATAAAGCGGACTACATGATTAACTGAATCGCAATAAATCTTATGTCATCGACCACTTCTGTGACGATATCCAGAAGATTATTCCTTAAACACGGGTTAGCAGTTCAATCGGATATCAGGTCAGTAAAATCGTATGCAAACAGGTCAGCGAGCGAACAGGTTAGCACTGAATGATCGCCTTCGTAGAATGTTGTCCGACCTTATGAAGTTAGTAATCTCTCAGTGTCAATCACGGACTTAAAGACCCAGTATTGCCATTATGCACTGCGCGCTGCGATCACTCGAAACACAATAGAAGCCTAGCTCGCCCCCGTGAAAACCAAAACAACAGCAGAGGCGCGTGAAGTATAATGGGCAATAATAGGCCTTTAAATCAAAAGGAAATTAAAATGTCTATCATTGGATCACGGCTTACAAAGTCTAACTATCTACTTTTTCGTCAAAACAACATTATTTCCAGTATGCACGCCAGTCACACCCATTCTAGCAACCATAAGATATGTAAATGCTCGTTGGTTGATTTCTGTCGAGTTTGGTTTGTCTGTGACATACATGTAACAGAACGATGCTACAGAAACATCTGTATCTATGTGTCTTAGTTGGGTCTTTCCTGAGGTAAGACAACACAGACTAGCCGTTAAAATTTTCGTGCAATTCGACTTCCAGAGAACTTATCGCAGAAGAAGCCCACCGGTTGGCTGAGTTGTCAGAGAACAGAATTCCCAACAGGAAGGTCGTTGGTTCAAACCCTTGCACAAAAGCACTCAAGGATAAGGAATCTTGACGTGAGTTGCGTGTGGTACTCGCCCTCACCAAACACATCGGGAAACATCCCTATGATCTACTCCTTAGATAATGGTTTGGACCTAGACATCACATCTTGAACCGAAAACACTTGACCACCGCTTGTATACGTATCAGGCCGACAAGTAGTGTCAGAATCTTTAATTTCGATAATACCCATTCCTTCTCAAGCCAATTTGGAAAGATTTCCGAACAGTTCCCTACATTAATTATACAAGCATATTCCCACTAACCCTCTTCCCAAAAAGAACGAGCGTGAATAGAGTTTTGCTAGGAATATGCATGCATAATTAAGTAGGGACCTGTACGGAAATCTTGCCGCCAATTTTCCCAGAATAGGGCGACAGCGCTTACTTTCCACGAGACGACACAGCAATAGACAAGTAAAAGATCCTCTCCAAAGTTGGATTTTCACTGTTCCTTCCAGGGAGTGGGGCGCCGGCAGCGAGTGCAGAAAATTCATCGATCGAAACCACTCCTGAAACAACGTAACGTTTACGACTGCGATTTTAATCCGTACTCGAACAAAACTCGTCACAGAAACTTGCCGTGATATATATGCAAGAAAACAATTGCAAGTAAAACATTTGCACGTTCTAAGCTACTGATTAACAAGCGACAACATTACCACGGCACAATAGATATTGAAACAATTTCAGTCCAGGTTGATTTTTGAATCTCTGCCCAGTAAACATAGCTCAGGCAAGCCAGCACTCAAGTTTTCTGCTACGAAGGCCGGGAAGGGAAAAAAGGTCATAAAGATGACTGCCTTGCGTTCCTCTGTTAGATCTCAGCAACGGGTTTGATAGTATCGATCATCAGAGACACTTATGAAGTTACGGGACCTCAGTGTCTCTGAGATGGCCCTATAGCATGGTTTCAAAGTTATTTGACGGGAAGAGAGTACGCATTAACAGTTCCTTCTCAAGTCCCTTGAGTCTAAGAAATGGTGTCCCACAGGTTTCCATCCTTGGTCCCATGCTTTTGAACTTGTATATCAATTATGTGCCGTACTGCCAAGGCACAACTCATTTCTTTATAGAGGGGTCTCTGTCTGGAACTCAGTTCCGGAGGCAATTTGCAAGTCTTCACCGGCACCATTTTTGAAACTAATTTAAAGTTGTATTATCTAGAGAGGTGGTTACAAACCTAACGTTGATGAGTTTGATGATCACATTGTAATTGTTCTTCGATGGCATCTCACGCAAAAATAGCCAGGTCTCTTTCCGCTACTTGGGTGGGTGACCATGCATAATACCCGTGTTGTTGACTCTCTCTCTCTCTCTCTCTCTCTCTCTCTCTCTCTCTCCCCTTGTTTGCGAAATAGTACAAGCAACACCGCGGGCAACACCCTTTGTTGATGCTGTACTGAATGTTGACATCAGCATTTCTATTGCAGTTTATTTGTTCGTATAAACACTGACTGTTGACAGCCATTCATCGATCAGAGCATCCCACATGAACGCCTCCAGGCGTCTTGTTTTAAGTATATATTTCATGCCTTATTTTCTTGTATTTCCAAATTATTACTTGGGCTTCCTGGTGCAGGAAGTCTAAGTCTAAAATTACCTTCCAGTCGTCGTCGTGGTCGTATATTGTTCATAAAAGGCACCGCCGGCGTTTATGTGCACACCCCGAAAATTTAAATAAACCGCGGGCCTCTGGGGACGAGAATAAGATATTTTCGGTACGCGTCCCTTCGCGTCCGTCAACCCGAAGCCAGGCATATTCTTTCCCTCTGTCTTCCCTGCATGAAAAAGCTCCTATAATGGACGCAGCTTTGACAAACGGTGTCCTGGTCAATACACTGAACTCTCAAACGCACATGCATTTCGCAGTAGAACCCCACTAAAATATGATGATGAGCGTACCCTTGGAAAGGGGTAGTTCAGTGAACTCCTAGCAAATATGTCAAACGAGTTCTTAGTACTGAGGTCTCAAGAGATCACATGAGCAGTGCATTAGCACGAAACGAGTACAAACCGTGACAACCGGTGAGAAAAGTACATTGAAGAACGTGACACAAAACGTTGACGCAAACAGTCTAGGTGCTGGTGATGGCAAGCTACTTGATGATCAGGTTACAGGTACGAGAGACGACAACAACAAACAACAAGAAAGCTGTCATGTTGGATTGTAAAGGAGCAAGCGAAGATGCAAGGGACTTCCTTACTTTTATGACAGTTGGAATCGTTGTTTCATAGAATTTGTATACTGTGCTGAGTCGATTTTCTGTTCAGTCACTTTTTCTACTTTGCGTTTTAATTACAACCGTGTTGAATGTGAATGCCATCGTGATCGCTAACCAAGAAGGATACCAGTGAAGAAGCTGAAGCGTCTGTCACAGAAAAGCACAAAACTAAAAGGTGTTTTTGTGGAAAAGAATTCTGAAGTAAATTCCATTGTCGTCAAAACTTATCGGTAAATCAAATGAAGGCTTAGAAGAAATCAAAATATGAAAACATAACTATGATGAAAACGAGAAAAATTAGTGGCGTGAGGTTTGTACAAAAAAAAAATGCGGAAAAAGCCAGCTTCTGATTGATCAAAAATGCATGAAACACTTTTGAATTATTTTGGAAGATAAACTGGTAGTCGAGGAGTAAATTTGAAGAACCATCAACATGCAATGTGTCCTAAGTGTCTACAGGAATGTTAATTACAGAGGATGCTGTGTTGTGTTCAAACTATGTAACGACATACAAACAAATCCCGGCCTCCTATATATCATGTTGATCCAACTCTAACAATAAAGGCACCATATAGTCAAGGGGACTAAGCTTGTGTGCTTTGGTCTACAACCTATCAAAGGAATAAACAATTCTAATGATCTAGTGCAAATCAAGAATGTGGGAAATGAATTATATTCCATTTTGTCACAATCAACAAGACAGTCATTTTTTGTGTGGTAAAGGGTATTTTCGTAACTCGTGATCGGCCCTTTTTTTTCCCGTGAAATGTGAAATGGCTAATTTTTTCCTCGTGAAGCTTGATTTTGCAAAATTATTTTCCGTGAAACGAGAAATACGTGTTTAATTCGCCGTGAACCGTGATTTTCATTATGTCTTCGTTTTCGTGAATTGACCGTTTTATTTTCCGTGAAACCCCCCTTTACCATCCTCTTTTTAATGCTAACAGAACTACCATCAGTGATTACAATGCTAGAGAAAAATTATCAGTTAAACTACACTGAAAGTTACACTAGTAAAGCACACAATGATGCCATCATAGAGGGATATCAGTATTGCATGCCCATGCATGTAGCTTTTTAATCACTGCTGTTAGAATATTATAGGTCTTTCATTTTGATTATAGGGTGTATTGCTGTTAGCATTTATTATACGGATACAGGAAAGTTTCAAAATGTTTGACTCATGCTAGGGATGCATATGGTAAAAGCCATGCTGAGGGTAGTTGTGTTCTATTAGAAATACCCTCCATTCAAAACTTAGTACAGTATTTCCAAGGAATGCATGCAAGTGGTGAGGTTTATGAACTCAAGGAGTGCACTTTCTTAAATATGACATAAATGAACTTGTGATTCATGGCAGTGAAGTTGCTGTAGCAAATTGTTCTAGTAAACAATGTGGTGCTCTGGGGCTGTATGAAATATGTTGCTCTGCTCCCTTATGAAACCTACAAGCTGCTGGAACGCCAAGAATTTAGCTTCAATTGTTAGTTATGGAAATAAGTTTTATTGTGACATGGGTACCCACATGGAAGCCGAAGTGAGGGCCGGTACGGCCTGTTGTTTGTAATTAGAATTATCAGCACTTGTAAATTAGGTATTATGACGTGGGTCCGGATGGCCCGGAAAACGGCAGAAAACAAAAACTAACAAAAACTGAATTCACAAACCCCTTCCCACAAACACACGACTCACCACCATAAAATTTAAGAAAACACCGATTATTTTTAATTTCGAGATTATTTAACTACAAGTATAACAGTTACTACAAAACTAACGAAACCTCATATAAAGAAACTAATCTTAATTAACCTTACTTAATGCTATAGACCATAAACGACAAATAAATTTTGACCTAATGCACGCTAAATTAACTTACGACTTTTACGCTAAATATTTACAAATATTTACAGTTCAGTTCCTTCATATCTTAGAGTTCCTCTGAATATCTTGCCCGGCAAACCAGAACTCTCTCCTCACACGTGGTCCATTAACCTCACTCCCGTTCTCTCAATGAGATTCCTCCCTTGTTACTTTCCGGCTTTCGATGTTGCTTTTACTTTCCTTCTCCTTCTTCCCTTTTGCAGCTAGGTCTTCAGTCAACATGACTGGCTGTTTCTCTCGGTAAACTTTGCTACCAATTCTTCCAACTTTTCGTGAACACCCTACGAACAACGCTATTGAGAAGTGGTCTTCGTCGTCGAACCTTGGTCGGCGTCTACTTATGACTTTTAGCAAGGAAAATGTGTTTTCTGCCTCAGGGCCAGATTCACAACTTCCACTCTCCTACTTCTTATATTCCTCAACTGTTCACTGCTAGTTCACAACGTTTCTACATTTATACAGGAATATTAATTAATTCCACAGTTAATTAACTCATTGTTTAATACCCCTACATTTATAATACATTACTAAATCTACACTAGAAGAACAATAAACTTACAAGATCTTTTTTTTCTTTTGTTTTTTACAGACTTTACTACAATATGACTAATTACATGAACGCACTTAAACAATTGTTAGCACTAGGTGATTAAGACAAAGAAAAACGAAACAAAGGCTAAGGAATTACAAAAATTCCGTGGCAGGTATTGGGAACCTAATAAAGATTATTGTATTGCAAGGAAACGTGTTGTTGGAGTGAACGAGGCATTAAACTAGGTTTCAATAAGAGGCTTAGTTGAACTCGGAAATGCTCAATTTCGTTTTTGGTTATGTGCAGGAGTTCTTTTTTATTTTTTTATTTTTTTTCTTTCTTCCCATCTTTGCTTGCGCGACGCCTGTGGTAAGGAAATGCAAGCCAGAATTTAACAATTTAAATCAAACTATGTATGACGGTGTCAAAAAACCATAATTCCTAAACGACAACAACAACAAAATACATCAGTACTCAAAAAGGGTTATTAAGAGTCTTTTACTTTCTAAAATTCTTCGCTTCTGTCCAGAAATTCAATGATGAATAGTAATGAGGTGTACCCGCTTTGTGAATTTCTTTGTTATTTTCAGTATTGTGAGAGCCTTTGGTTAATCATCCCGTGACAAGAAAGTAAATTTACTTTATGTCTCATGATAAAATTTTCCAAGAACGCCCGTCTGTGCTATCCGGATTAACAAAAATATATTTAGCAGCCTCAGAGAGCCAATAGGGTATTACAAGAGGCGTATATTGAAGTCTTAAAGACAAGCTGCTTCCCGAAACAACTTTTTAAACGAAATACAATTGTAGTTTTGGATGTGCTCTAAAACAAGGAAACGGCTGCCATGTTGGTGTACCAAATTAACCCTCTGGGAATTGAACTCGATATTTATGAAAAAAAATTCTTTTGTTTCAATAAACCAATATGGCCGCTGGTCCCGTGGGTGAAAACGCTCTATTGAAGGAGTAAGGCACCTTATATAGGTATACACTGAAGTTAAATTTGGTTTTGTATTCCACACTTTCCTGAAATACATTATGAACATTGCGAACTAAACATAAATAACTGTTGTATAAGAAGAAAGTTAAAAAAAAAACTCCAATGCTGCGCAGGCGTTCTAAACATACATTCACCGTACGCCACTCTTCCACCATCTGAGACTCAGGCTATAATTTGTAGGTGGTTTGCACGTTACGTCATCGCCGCCATGTTGGTTCATGACGAAAACAATAGATCTCTCATTAGCTCCTTTTGTTCATCAACAAGCATTTGTAAATTTCACAATTGTTATATGTGTCTCTAGAGTTTGGTTGCAAACCACCTATTAAACTTAAGGTTTATAATCTACTCTTTTCTGAAAAACTTTTCCGCCGTTGCGAAATCGAAATAAATCATTATCATCATAGGGCCAAATTTTTTTGTAGGCGTTCTCAACAGTGAAACTCGCTGGGTCATTTTCCATAACCTTATGGATTACCAGTATCAAGGTACGGGCTACGGCGTGAAATGACAACACGAAAACTCTGCAATAGTCTACATGGGAAATTAGACAAGCAAAAAAGGTGAAAGAGGGTAGAGTCATCACAAGACAACTGCTGGCAGTCCCCTGCGCTCTAATTCTCCCTTTGCAGCGCTTTCTTTCTCGATTGTTCTACGCAACGTGTGGTTTCATGTTGGTGCAATTCACGCCTTTTTTGTTCATGTCATTTTCTTGTCGCGTTCAGTTTTTTACGGGCGTAGAATAGAACCAGAATCGATCTGGCACTAATATGGGAACTTTTACTTATCATTTCATCACGCCTTCATGTCAGGGTAGCTGTTTTTAGATCTCCTGGTGATTCGATCATACAGCCCCTGGAGCGAATGGGATTGTAGAGCAGACTTTTTTGTTTGTTGTTGTCCCCTGTAAGGCTCCAAACAGCAATCGAACACAGGACGACACCATACTAATGTGCCTCTTCGATGCCTGCCCCATTTTCATCCATCCTCGGAACTACACCTTTTTTCTTCGCAGACGTCGTTTTCCATACACTCTCTACAGTTGTTGCTGACAATAGAAACATCCTCTCCACCACGCACAATGCGCTTCGTGAAGTGTACTTGGCGATGTTCGCATAAGTTCCAAACTCCTATATTAAAGCCAGGAAAGTTCTCAAGGTCTTTGGCTTCCTCGAGTGGTAGAGATGCCAGGCCCACTTCTTCCCGCAGCAAAGCAACTATCCTTTCCAGCCAATCGACTTGTAGAGCATCACTGTTTCCTTGAAGAAACAAATTAAAGCTATCACAAGCCTGTTTGAAGCGTGTTTCGCCAATGCTAGAGAGCCGTGCTTGATTCTTGAGGGCGTCAAACTTGGCTTCCAAAATCAAACCGAAGAGGAAAAACAGTCTTGTGTGTTGTTGTACTTGATAAAGAGTTTTCAAATCCAACTGGGGCTTCATGAGATACTGTAAGATGTTCTCCAAGGCTTGACTGATAGTTCCTGAATGCTGGCCTATCTCAAGAAGTTCGTCTGAATTCTTTAGGTGCTGAGAAATTCCTTGCAAGCAGCGTTGTGCTTTTTGAATCTGGGTCATGATGAGAAGATGGTTTTTAATCGTAAATACATAAGGAATGTTGCGCGCCTGGACTGCAGGGGGTTCACACGAGATCCAGAGGCCTCTTTGTATTGCCTCGAGGACGTCCTTTGGAAAGCTCATCATGCTCGTATTAAAGTGAAAGTGTTTCAGATCTCTTATTAAGGCATAACAAAATTTGGCGGCATCACTTGCAAGGTCTTGTGATTCTTGTCCGACCCTTTCAACGATTTTAACGGTGTGTTTGATGAGATTTCCATACCGGAAACTGAAGGTAATCGCTACAGAACATCTAGGACAACGAATAAGCCGTACTTCTCTAAATTTGCGCTTCACCCATGCATCCATATCTTCAACCGCCAAGATGTGGCCGCAGTCAAAAAGTTGCAGGTATCTCTTCGTTTCGTTTGCCTTAGGTCGTCTTTCACCCAGCATGAGTGATAACTTCTTGGCATGGCAAACTGCACACAAAGTCGGACAGTTTTCCCCACATAAGCCAATACAAGGGTGTTTGCAAGCGAGCTTCTTCGTGCAGGGAGCATCACATCGAGGGCGATCACATTCCTCTCCACAGGGATTGTTGCACTGATAATGAGGACAACTCCAGCTGCAGGGTTCTTTGCATGGCTCACATGGCTGTGAACAGCGTCTGGTACAGCTCTTGTGAGGGCAACGCCGATTGCAGACTCTGTCACAAGGTGGGCATGGCTCACAGCATGTAGCTTTGCAGCGGTGCAGACA
>BLFK01000291.1:1178522-1196022 GCA_014634185.1 Astreopora myriophthalma
CCTTTACCATCCTCTTTTTAATGCTAACAGAACTACCATCAGTGATTACAATGCTAGAGAAAAATTATCAGTTAAACTACACTGAAAGTTACACTAGTAAAGCACACAATGATGCCATCATAGAGGGATATCAGTATTGCATGCCCATGCATGTAGCTTTTTAATCACTGCTGTTAGAATATTATAGGTCTTTCATTTTGATTATAGGGTGTATTGCTGTTAGCATTTATTATACGGATACAGGAAAGTTTCAAAATGTTTGACTCATGCTAGGGATGCATATGGTAAAAGCCATGCTGAGGGTAGTTGTGTTCTATTAGAAATACCCTCCATTCAAAACTTAGTACAGTATTTCCAAGGAATGCATGCAAGTGGTGAGGTTTATGAACTCAAGGAGTGCACTTTCTTAAATATGACATAAATGAACTTGTGATTCATGGCAGTGAAGTTGCTGTAGCAAATTGTTCTAGTAAACAATGTGGTGCTCTGGGGCTGTATGAAATATGTTGCTCTGCTCCCTTATGAAACCTACAAGCTGCTGGAACGCCAAGAATTTAGCTTCAATTGTTAGTTATGGAAATAAGTTTTATTGTGACATGGGTACCCACATGGAAGCCGAAGTGAAGGCCGCTACGGCCTCTTGTTTGTAATTAGAATTATCAGCACTTGTAAATTAGGTATTATGACGTGGGTCCGGATGGCCCGGAAAACGGCAGAAAACAAAAACTAACAAAAACTGAATACACAAACCCCTTCCCACAAACACACGACTCACCACCATAAAATTTAAGAAAACACCGAGATTATTTACCTACAAGTGTAACAGTTACTACAAAACTAATGAAAACCTCATATAAAGAAACTAATCTTAATTAAACTTGCTTAATGCTATAGACCATAAACGACAAATAAATTTTGACCTAATGCACGCTAAATTAACTTACGACTTTTACGCTAAATATTTACAAATATTTACAGTTCAGTTCCTTCATATCTTAGAGTTCCTCTGAACATCTTGCCGAGCAAACCAGAACTCTCTCCTCACACGTGGTCCACTAACCTTACTCCCGTTCTCTCAATGAGATTCCTCCCTTGTTACTTTCCGGCTTTCGATGTTGCTTTTACTTTCTTTCTCCTTCTTCCCTTTTGCAGCTAGATGTTCAGTCAACATGACTGGCTGTTTCTCTTGGTAAACTTTGCTACCAATTCCTCCAACTTTTCGTTAACACCCTACGAAGAACGCTATTGAGAAATGGTTTTTGTCGTCGAACCTTGGTCGGCGTCTGCTTATGACTTTTAGCAAGGAAAATGTGTTTTCTGCCTCAGGGCCAGATTCACAACTTCCACTCTCCTACTTCTTACATTCCTCAACTGTTCACTGCTAGTTCACAACGTTTCTACATTTATACAGGAATATTAATTAATTCCACAGTTAATTAACTCATTGTTTAATACCCCTACATTTATAATACATTACTAAATCTACACTAGAAGAACAATAAACTTACAAGATCTTTTTTTCTTTTGTTTTTTACAGACTTTACTACAATATGACTAATTACATGAACGCACTTAAACAATTGTTAGCACTAGGTGATTAAGACAAAGAAAAACGAAGCAAAGGCTAAGGAATTACAAAAATTCCGTGGCAGGTATTGGGAACCTAATAAAGATTATTGTATTGCAAGAAAACGTGTTGTTGGAGTGAACGAGGCATTAAACTAGGTTTCAATAAGAGGCTTAGCTGAACTCGGAAATGCTCAATTTCGTTTTTGGTTATGTGCAGGAGTGCGTTTTTTTTTTTTTTGGTTTTTTTTTCTTTCTTCCCATCTTTGCTCGCGCGACGCCTGTGGTAAGGAAATGCAAGCCAGAATTTAACAATTTAAATCAAACTATGTATGACGGTGTCAAAAGACCATAATTCCTAAACGACAACAACAACAAAATACATCAGTACTCAAAAGGGGTTATTAAGAGTCTTTTACTTTCTAAAATTCTTCGCTTCTGTCCAGAAATTCACGATAATGAGGTGTACCCGCTTTGTGAAATTCTTTGTTATTTTCAGTATTGTGAGAGCCTTTGGTTAATCATCCCGTGACAAGAAAGTAAATTTCCTTTATGTCTCATGATAAAATTTTCCAAGAACGCCCGGCTGTGCTATCCGGATTAACAAAAATATATTTAGCAGCCTCAGAGAGCCAATAGGGTATTACAAGAGGCGTATAATGAAGTCTTAAAGACAAGCTGCTTCCCGAAACAACTTTTTAAACGAAAGGCAATTGTAGTTTTGAATGTGCTCTAAAACAAGGAAACGGCTGCCATGATGGTGTACCAAATTAATCCTCTGGGAATTGAACTCGATATTTATTAAAAAAAATTCTTTTGTTTCAATAAACCAATATGACCGCTGGTCCCGTGGGTGAAAACGCTCTATTGAAGGAGTGAGGCACCTTATATAGGTATACACCGAAGCTAAATTTGGTCTTATATTCCACACTTTCCTGAAATACATTATGAACATTGCGAACTAAACCTAAATAACTGTTGTATAAGAACAAAGTTAAATGAAACTCCAATGCTCCGCAGGCGTTCTAAACATACATTCACCGTACGCCACTTTTCCACCATCTGAAACTCAGGCTATAATTTGTAGGTGGTTTGCACGTTACGTCATCGCCGCCATGTTGGTTGACGAAAACAATAGATCTCTCATTAGCTCCTTTTGTTCATCAGCAAGCATTTGTAAATTTCACAATTGTTATATGTGTCTCTAGAGTTTGGTTGCAAACCACCTATTAAACTGAAAAACTTTTCCGCCGTTGCGAAATCGAAATAAATCATTATCATCATAGGGCGCAATTTTTTTGCGGGCGTTCTCAACAGTGAAACTCTCTGGGTCATTTGCCATAACCTTATGGATTACCAGTCTCAAGGTACGGGCTACGGCGTGAAATGACAACACGAAAACTCTGCAATAGTCTACATGGTAAATTAGACAAGCAAAAAAGGTTAAAGAGGGTAGAGTCATCAAAAGACAACTGCTGGTAGTCCCCTGCGCTCTAATTCTCCCTTTGCAGCGCTTTTTTTCTCGATTGTTCTACGCAACGTGTGGTTTCATGTTGGTGCAATTCACGCCTTTTTTGTTCATGTCATTTTTTTGTTGCGTTCAGTCTTTTACGGGCGTAGAATAGAACCAGAATCGATCTGGCACTAATATGGGAACTTTTACTTATCATTTCATCACGTGTTCATGTCAGGGTAGCTGTTTTTAGATCTCCTGGTGATTCCATCATACTGCCCCTGGAGCGAAAGGGATTGTAGAGCAGACTTCTTTGTTTGTTGTTGTCCCCTGTAAGGCTCCAAACAGCAATCGAACACAGGATGACACCAAACTAATGTGCCTCTTCAATGTCTGCCCCATTTTCATCCATCCTCGGAACTACACCTTTTTTCTTCGCAGTCGTCGTTTTCCATACACTCTCTACAGTTGTTGCTGACAATAGAAACATCCTCTCCACCACGCACAATGCGCCTCGTGAAGTGTACTTGGCGGTGTTCGCATAACTTCCAAACTCCTATATTAAAGCCAGGAAAGTTCTCAAGGTCTTTGGCTTCTTCGAGTGGTAGAGATGCCAGGCCCACTTCTTCCCGCAGCAAAGCAACTATCCTTTCCAGCCAATCGACTTGTAGAGCATCACTGTTTCCTTGAAGAAACAAATTAAAGCTATCACAAGCCTGTTTGAAGCGTGTTTCGCCAATGCTAGAGAGCCGTGCTTGATTCTTGAGGGCGTAACACCTGGCTTCCAAAATCGAGCCGAAGAGGAAAAACAGTCTTGTGTGTTCTTGTGCTTGAAAAAGAGTTTTCAAATCCAACTGGGGCTTCATGAGATACTGTAAGATGTTCTCCAAGGCTTGACTGATTGTTCCTGAATGCTGGCCTATGTCAAGAAGTTCGTCTGAATTCTTTAGGTGCTGAGAAATTCCTTGCAAGCAGCGTTGTGCTTTTTTAATCTGGGTCATGATGATAAGATGGTTTTTAATCGTAAATACATAAGGAATGTTGCGCGCCTGGACTGCAGGGGGTTCACACGAGATCCAGAGGCCTCTTTGTATTGCCGCGAGGACGTCCTTTGGAAAGCTCATCGTGCTCGTATTAAAGTGAAAGTGTTTCAGATCTCTTGTTAAGGCATAACAAAATTTGGCGGCATCAGTTGCAAGGTCTTGTGATTCTTGTTGGACCCTTTCAACGATTTTAACGGTGTGTTTGATGAGATTTCCATACCGGAAACTGAAGGTAATCGCTACAGAGCATCTAGGACAACGAATAAGCTGTACTTTTCTAAATTTGCGCTTCACCCATGCATCCATATCTTCAACCGCCAGGATGTGGCCGCAGTCAAAAAGTTGCAGGTATCTCTTCGTTTCATTTGCCTTAGGTCGTCTTCCACCCAGCATGAGTGATAACCTCTTAGCATGGCAAACTGCACACAAAGTCGGACAGTTTTCCCCACATAAGCCAATACAAGGGTGTTTGCAAGCGAGCTTCTTCGTGCAGGGAGCATCACATCGAGGGCGATCACATTCCTCTCCACAGGGATTGTTGCACTGATAATGAGGACAACTCCAGCTGCAGGGTTCTTTGCATGGCTCACATGGCTGTGAACAGCGTCTGGTACAGCTCTTGTGAGGGCAACGCCGATTGCAGACTCTATCACAAGGTGGGCATGGCTCACAGCATGTAGCTTTGCAGCGGTGCAGACATACGAGTAGCCGACCACATGGTTGTTGGCACATTTCATGAGAACCTCTTTGCGGGCAATCACTGCATGTTCCTGAACACTGGTGGCCGCACGGCAACGTAGATCCACAAGGAGCAGGACACTGCACATCATCAACAGAATAGCTGCATGGCATCTTAATCGTATGACGGCATGGGAGGGTTTTACAGACATCAACATTACACGGATATTCGGAGCAAGGTTCGCCACAGACACCCTGACATTTATGTTTGCATTTCTTTCGACGCTGACAACGTAGCTTGCAGGTAGCGATTTTGCTTTCAATGCACGGAAGTCCTCTTTCTCTGTGACCGCAGGGATACTTTTTGTCTACAGCATGAAAGCATTTCATACTTTCACATGGCTCACTGCAAACGCCCGGGCACCTATGACCACAATCCAATTTACTGTTGCAAGGCCAATGACAAGCCACATTTTTGGGATCTTCACTGCATGGCATCTTGAGGTAGTGATCCCCCTTGCAACAGGGTTTCTCTGCCATCATCTGGCACTTGTACAAAGTACAATCATACCGGCATTTTCCGGGACATTTGTGACCGCACCCCAATTTCCGCTCGCACGGATATGAACAAGTGACCTGGGACATATCGTCAGAGCAAAGGCAGCTGATATTATGGTATCCGCAACCCAAGCCCCTCTTAACTTTAACTGTACATTTAAAACTGCTGCAATCGTCCCCGCATCTGTTACGGCACGGGTGGCCACAAGGAAGATGACGTTCACACGGCGCATCACAGAAAGCTTCGTTAGGGTCATTCCCGCACGCCATCTCTTTTTCATGACCACAAGGGAGCATCCTCGTCACTGTGGTGTCGCATGCTCCTTGCTCCTGTTCGCTCCCCACTCTGGAACATATTCTGACTTTGCTGTGTCCACATGTAAGAGTAACTTCTAACTTCTCCTGGCAACAATGCTCCATAGGATTTACATGACACGGAATAATTGTTTTGTGGTTGCATGGCAATATTCGTGGTACTTTGACTGTACAAGAACCGGCTGGTAAGCCAGCTGTCACAATCGGACATGGAAGAGACTTCATGTGTCCACATGGCAGCTCAACGTCAACTACCGTCCTGCAAGTGTAATCGCTAGGATTTCTGAAGCATGGAATTGTCATTTTGTGGCTGCATGGCAACTCCTTCTCAACTTTTGTCTGGCATAGTACATTCTCTAACCCGGCGCCTGCAATATGACATTCCAACGATGCTTCATGGCCACATGGTAGATGAACATTAACTTTCTGTTTGCAGATGACGTTTTCGGGACTTGCGTGACACTCCAAAGACACCAAATGATTGCATGATAATGTTTTAATTACGTGCACACTGCAGGCCCGCGCGTCACAGCTTGTACCGCAAATTTGTTCACAAGGGTGGCCACACATTCTCATTCTCTCGCATCGCTGTTCACACCTCATTGTGGTTAAGTTCATAAAACAAGGTTTTATGACTACATGACCACAGGCAGGAAATTCTATACTAACTTCTTTCATGCAGTCATCACAGGGAGAACCAAAGTGACAGCGCTTTTGGCATGGATGTCCTCGCTCGCATTTCGTTTCACACAATTCCTCACATTTCATCTCATCGCAAGGACGGCCACATAGAGAGATGCACCTGTGACCACAATTCAGACGTCTTGGACAAGGAGCGACACAAGAAGCAAATTGTGGGCTTTCGTAGCAAGGGAGGCTACGCTGGTGCCCACAAGGAAGATCCTTGACAACCGCAATGTTACATTGCTTCATTTGACAGTCCTCATAGCATATACCGGGACAATCGTGTCCACAGTCCAACTTTCTCTGGCATCTCTCCGTACACTGAACTGGGTAGTCTTTCTCTCGACATAAGACTCTTTTCGTATGTTCACACGGCAATTCGATGTTAATTTCGGAGTCGCACTGACATGCCTTTCTGCATTTCTGTGAACATTGATGGCCACAGTCAAGAAACCTTGTACATTTTTTCTCACACTGATTGTAATTCATGGCATCCACATAACACGGCAAAGTTTTTTGGTGCCCACACTGAAGCAATTTTGCGCACCTTACTTTACATGGTGATGTGCATTCCTGTCCGCATGCTCCAAGACAGTCGTGTCCACATGGTAGCACCCTCTCACATTTCATAGGACAGAGATACATTTCAGGATCAACAAAGCACTCCATTTGCAGTTCATGGCCACATTTGGGGAATTTCTTTATCATTCTGCACAGACATCTCGGGCATTTGTAGGGATAATGACACTTCCAAAGACAAGGGTGTTCGTTGGGGCATCTGCTGAGGCACATTTTATGACATCCACCCTCTTCGTGGCTCGAAGCGTGGCACGGCTTGTCACAGGCATGACCACATGGAAGACGAGCCTCACACCACTTGTCGCATCCTCCCAATGGATAAAAATCAGCTGCTCTTCTCACTTCAGTCTTGTTCTTGTGCCACTTGCAAATCAACGGTAGACATTCACCAATCGCTTGCTTTGAGTATAAATCATCGCATATATCTTTCCATAACTTCGACTGGCGTTTCAGTAGGCTGAAGTTTCCAATGCAGTAAAGTCCTTTGCGGGCTCGTGACAGTGCGACGCAGATTCTGTTGGACTCGCCCAGGAAACCAATGCGATCTTCTGAATTACTTCTCACCAAAGAGAGGAGAATGATGTCATTTTCTTCACCTTGAAAATTGTCAACGGCACAAACCTTCACTCCCTCGAATATTTTCCTGGGCATTTGCTCCTGAAGAAGTAACAACTGACCGGTGTACATGGTTAGAATCGTAATCTGCCCTTTCTGATATCCCTGAAGTAGGAGGTACTTACAAAGAGCTACCAGAACCTGGGCCTCATGACGGTTGGCGTAGCTCTGTAAACCACCCACCAGGTGCTCTGGTTGGCAATGGTCAAGGAAGAACAGATTGTTGCAGATGCCAGATATGTCTTCAAAATCACAAACTGATTCATGATCAATAATTTCGTGATCGTAGATTCTTTTGGTCAGGGCGGCGATCTCAGGGCGCATTCGATGCTGTATGGATAAGCGTTTGCAGTCCATGTTATTCGTTACCATTCTTTCGAACAAGGACACCTCTAAGTTGTACTTTTGTGCTAATTCGTATACTGTTGCCTTTGGACGAAGTTGCTTGTGATCTCCAATGAGGATCGTGTGCTGCGTGTTTTGTGTAAGGGAAGTTATTATGTGAGCTTCCATTACCTCGGCTGCTTCTTCAATTACAACAATTCTGGGAGCTACTCTTTGAAGCACTGAGTGATACCGCGCTGCACCGCTCGTCGTCATTCCAACAACAGTTGCCCGCTGTATGACTTGTTCCTCTTCTTCAAATCTTACTTCTTCTAGCTCCTCACAAAGCTGTTCATATTTCTGTTCACATCGTTGAATCTCAATTGTTTTGTGCTCACGATAATTCTCAATCCAGAAGAGGTACAACCGAAACCGATTCGACTGTGATAAGTTCCAAATGTTAATTACGTTCATCGCTTCATCAGCGGACATCATTTTTTCTTTTAACAGGCCCTCTTTAAGAGTGGAAATATCCCCAGTGATAACCTCTTTGCGATCCTTGTTTTTCTTTTTCCTCTTCTTGTTCTTCCTGTTCTTCCTTTTTGGACCTGTTATCGCCATTTCGTCGTCCTTCGGAACGTCTGTGTTCTCTTTAGAATGCTCGTCTTCTGTCACATGCCAGAGAAACCCTTTTTGTCTGCCCTTCTTCCTGTACTGAGCTTCTACAATAAATCCGTCAATGATGGTTTCCTTTTTTTTCGATAACCGGTCTTTCTCTTGTTTTTCGAAGCAGTCTTCTTTTGAAGATACTGCCATCAGGAGGTCTTCATCACCCTGAATGCTTCTTTGCTGTAGTATGAAATCGGCTTCTGGTTCAAAGGTAATGGTCTCGTCTTGAACATCACTTACTTCAACCTCTTCTTTACTAGTCTGCTCTTTTTCTGATTTGGGATCTTCGGTGGTTCTGTTGTTGTTGTTGTTGTTGTTGTTGTTGTTGTTAGCTTCTTCCGTTTCTCTTGGCATTGCTGAAACTGTCAAATGTAATTCAGTGGGTGCCTCAAGACTGTTTCTGGAAATAATTGAATAAAACGTATCGTTTTGGGTTATTTGCAAATCGCCATCAGGGCACTTTTCTCTCAACCCTTCCTGCTCTGAAAATTGCTCCTTCACTTCAAGACTAGTCTTATCGGACACCATCTGCAATCCATATTCTGGGTATGACGGATCACTGGCCGAATTTTCAGCTAAGAGCGTGTCTTCTGTCTCACATGTTTCTGGTTTGATGTCGCGGCTTTCATCAACTACATCTAGCACGGCGTCATATAATACTTCACCGTCTTCATTCTTGTGTGCTTTCTTAATCCGGTTACATGCGTTCATTCCCTCGTAGTTGCATAACCACAACTGGAAGGTGTTTCCTGGGTTTCGACTCTCATCTGCCATTTTATAGGGAAATTTGGCCTTGTAAAATTGATCCACATGTGCTGAATCCAGCCTTTCCTCCAGGTCGTCGAACTGTAAGAGCACCTTGTCCGCTTTTAAAAGCTGTTCCCTCCAATTCTTCCTTTCTTTGTCATTTTGGGCTATCGACTTCACGGCGGTCATGAAATCTCCCATACTGGCGTGTGCACTTTTTCAGATTACAGTCCTCTAAATTCGGGCTTTTGCTTCTTCCTCCAACGCGAATTATCTTTCGACTTGGAAGAAATTCTAACACCTTTTCCAAGAACTGGTCTAGCGCGTGGTTTGTGTAACAAACCATTAGCATCGGTGAGTTGTGTGCAGTATTCCAAGCAGTTTGGTTCTCTAGTAAACATCTAACAATTCTAGCTCCAACATAAGTCTTCCCGGTTCCCGGCGGACCCTGAATGACAGAGAATTCAGTTGTTATTGCTGTTTTTAACGCTTCGTACTGAGAATTGTTTAGAGGAAGTGCTTTAACAGACGGCCAGGCTCCAGGGTGCAATACAGGTACTGCTTTGGCGTTTGATGCACCCCGAACGCTAAGAGCTTTTCTGAGATCATAACATACTGGATTCACCAACTCATCATCAGTTCTTAAATACTCCGGCGGATCAACGTCTGCACTACAGTGAACGAGATATTTTTTGAAGGGTAAATTCGTGTTATCCAATTCCTTCAGTCCTTTCAGAACACAACGATAGGCTTCAAAGTAAGCAGGTGACTCAACCATTTGGTAAACGCAATCACGACTCTCGATTCCGGAAACATCTTGTTGTTCGGTGAATCTGATTGCGACTCTTCCATCCTTAAGATCCTTTGGATCTCGTTCAGCAACCGTTGCGAAAAGCATTGTATTGAAGTTATCGGTAGAGAGACAAACAAATGAACCGTAGATCAGTTGTTTTGAATGACCCCATCTGCTAGTGTTAAATCCAGAAATGTCAATTTTCACTTGATGAATAATCCCAGACCAAGTGAATTTCTTGCTGATGATTCTAACATCGCGGTAATGCTTCATCAACTGCTTCCGCTGTTGCCTTGGTATCTTTTGGATTATTTCATGAATGCCTTCCCTTAGGGGCTCAAGAAAGTCCTCTCTAAGAAGCCGAAACTGCACATCAAGGTAGTCTTCTACATCCTTGTATCTTCCCTTTTTAATGTTCTTCCTTAGAGGAGGTCGTTCTTGAGTTGTGATTTCTTTGTGTGTTGGACAAATTGGTATGTCTCTGAAATCATTTGGTGGCTTTTCTCCGACCTTGTTGATGTAACGATTGCCATGCTTTTGTCTTTCGCTTCTGATGATGGCATCTCTTGCTTTTTTAAAATTATCCAGCTTCTTCTGAAGCTCTTCTTTTCCCTCAATGGTTGACTGATCCAGAGCTACTTTTAATTGTGGATAGGGAAGATCCACATACGAACTGGGCAGGTGCTTCAAAAACCTCTCAAAGACTATTATAAGGCATTTAAGGAAACTTCGTCTGGAAATCTGGTCGTTCAAGGCAATTGATAACTGCACTCGATCCAGAAAACAGGGAATTTTTGAGTTCAAATATACGGAGCCTTTAAGTGCAGCTAAAATCTTGTTTATGTTCTCCCCCGATGGAGCACTGCAGGCAACAGCCAAGGTGCAAGTTAAGTCAAAAATGAAGTGGTCGGTTTTGTGTTGCTCCTCTTGTGATCGGAGAAGATACTTAAGCTGAGCCATTTCATCGTTTAGACTTTGAACCACCTCGATGGCGTCCTTTTGTTTCAAAGCTTTGAAGTCGAGGGTTTTGCTCACGTGACGACCATAGACTTGTGTGTTGGAATTTTGCTTTCTAGTTAGCATATCAACCCTGAGTTGTCGCTGTCCTTGACTTCTATATGCTGTAGAGAAAGAGCGTTTCTGGCATAAATAATTCTAAGTAACTTTAATTTAGTTCTGCCCGAGTATTGGACTTCAAAGAAGAACAATCAGAAAGAGAAAATAGAAACAACCACTTCCGTAAGAAACATTTAGAACTTTTTAGTGTTAAGAATTTGTTGGCGGATTGTGATGGGGTTGGGTGGGGTGGGGTTTACTCGATTCGATGGATTTTTCTCGCGATCCTTTGCTACTCCTCGTCCACGCCCTCTTTTCGCTTGCTTGGGTTTGGCAAAATTGACGCCTACAATACGGTACGAAATGTAATTCGATATACATATCCTTTCTGGGAGTAATCAAAGAATAAGCGAAATTAGGTTGTTCTAATTCAACCATACCAGCTTACAGCCTTCTTGCTTCATGGAAAGTGCCGACGAACGGTATTTACGCACGAGTTTGTTTTCACAAAACGAACGAGTGAGACTCCGCGAGCGAGTCAGTAAATCCCAGTATGTATGTAATAAGTTACTTTTCTTGGTGTTCCTTTGTCATCTGTTATGGCAGGTGCCCACCCTTCTAACCTTAGATGTATCATTTTGTTACAAAAACGTATTGTCTTATTAATGACAAGTTTTCGTGCAACTAATGATCCATCATTTCGGAACCTTAGTATTTTAAAGTTTGTAAACATTTATTTCTTTCACCTCGGTAAATTTATGTATTCTTATAATGACTTACTTCCTCCCTCTTTTTCTAATTTTATTTTGCGTACTACTTAGATTCACCGTTATACCACGCGTACTTTTAACAATTTATATTTCTTTCTGTCGTTTGTTTATGTGTTTTACATGTAATCTAACTTAAGTTTTGCAATTGTTCATTACTCGCGTATTTTTTCTCGTTATTTTTCTTGTAACTAGGGAGCTCAGGCTTTAAAAGCTCATTGGTTTCTTCTGGGATCCCTTGTCAATTGATAATTACAGTATATTAAATTCTTAAAATAATGCAATGGCTAAAAAAAGAAGTGAATTGAGGTGACCTAAACTGAACAGCCTTCACTTTCTCGCTTTCATAAGTCTATTTTGGTTGTACAGTGGACTACGTTATTCATGTTACTATGGTGACAACTTTCATGGCAAAAATGTCAAAATTACTTCCTTTCTGGGGTAAATTTTACGATGGTACGGCGATCCTAAGTTCACTACATGAAGTGTCTCTAAAAAAGATTTCGAGCCACCGTAAAGAATATCCGATGAAGAAATCGGACGTTTACAGGTTCGGAGCACGCGGACTTTTTCCAAGTACGCCAGCGCCAATGCAGATAAAAAATTCATAATTTCACAGGCTCATTTGTTTCACTCACCTGAAGGCATTCCTCTGCTGTTTGGTGGCACCACCTGATTTTTTTGGTGTTTCTTTGGCGCTCCCCGTCCACGCCCTCGCCCACGCCCTTTATTCTCCTGCTTTGGTTTGTCAGAGTTGAAGCCTGGAATAATGGGAAAAGTGCTAATTAAGTTATAGCCGTACCAAAAGCAATCAAAGACTGTAGCGGCACTTGCAAAGTTGATATTTAACTTTGAGAGTCCTTTTGTCTTAAAATGATCTTACCCTGCTGTAACTGCATTCTAAAAATTGGAATCTTTTCGTATAATTGAGGTTCTGTTTCCAAGCACCATCATCACTGCACCTTACTGTTGAGACGATCTACACGACTCGGGCTCAATTTCTGTGCAACTGCAAACTGGAGCGGATGACGTGACCAAGAAAAAAAATCTTCTGATATAGCGACAACGGTTGAAAAAAACGCTGCAATGGGAAGGATTCCTTTCGTTTTCCCTCTGGGCCTTTAAAACAGGTCACATTGTTTATTGCTTGGCATCGTCTCTGAAACTTCACTCGTTAGCCGAATATTTTAAGATGCGAGGCAATTCGCTTTAGTTTTTTGAAAGACAGAATACTGTTTCACCTATTAGTCATCCAAAAAGCTACTTTTATTCGATAAAGCTATTTCAATTTTTGCACAAAGCAGTCTACTTTGCATGCTGAAGGATGATCGATAGTTGTCCTGATATGCGAGCATACAAAAACAGCACCACACACACACACACACACACACACACACACACACACTCAAAACACTCGACCTCGTCGGTAATAATGCCACATAAGGAACAAGATCACTCAGGAGTTAAGGAGCTACCTTGTGCACTCTTCGTCGCTTGTTGGTTATCAGACAAGGCTCCCCCCGCGCTGCTGTTTGTGGGCGTTTGAGTGCCTTCTTCGGCTTTTGCTTCGTTTCCTCCAGTGTCTGAGAGAACTTTGCAAAGTAGCAAAACTTATTAGCTGACATGAAACTGAATGATCGTGTAGTGGAATGATGGAAAATCATCCAAGTTTAATTAGTACGGAAATATCTTCCGAGATTGTTCGAGGCTTAAGTGATAAATATGCTTAAGTTGCAGATTTCCTGTTCATTGACTTGAACTCACAAAATCAACACCCATATTCTCCCTACCGTTCTTCACAGATTTTCTGTAGTTCCGATAAGGAGACGCTTTTAGAAAACAAGGTACTGTCTCGTGATGATCATTTCCCTTCTTAACATGAGTTAATGTGTGATTAGTTAAGTGCAGGAAATGGAAAAACAAATTTGTTGATTTCTGTTTGGGGACATCTAATTCGTATAACTGAAGCCCAGCTGCCAACCTCGGGGAGAAAGATTAACCTTTTGAGGTAACAATCCTCAATTTGCTGTCTCAATATCTGGGACTGGACTCTACGGACGAAAATTAACTGGTATACAGAGAATTTACCGACATGTTGTCTTGCTCTGTTAAGAGTCCAAGGTCCAAGTATTATTTCAACGTAGCATAGCCTCATTTTCATTTAGATTCTTGCGACTGAGAAACGACTGGATAAGCAAAAGTTAATTCATGTACAAATAAATGAAACAGGTTCGCGCTTTAAAGACAAGAACAAGACTTTTAGTTTACATCGTAGTGTTTATAGCTCATAGAAGGTTAGGCCTCACTGAGTTACCTTCCAAATTGATCTCACCATAATTCGAATTTTGGTTTTCAAAATCCTTCTTCCACTTTCCTTTCCTTGACGCCATGATACTGAGGAAAAAGTGGAATAGAAATCATTATCTTGATAATAGCACTCAGTTTCGGTTAAATGTCAACGAGTAGTCACTGACAACATTAACACCAAACCAATCATGGTGATAACCAATGAACAAAAAGCTCGGATGTGACAATACTGATCAAATCAGGGCCATAACGAACACAAAGCAAGGTAACTCGGTCTGGCTGCCAATTATCTATGATGGTCTTGTAATTGAACTGCTGTAACAGTACATCTAGAGGTAATCTAGAGGTAATCTAGAGGTGTTTAAGTCATGTACCGTCAATCCTCCGCAAAGACCCCGCTCCCTCTCTACCAGCAGGCCCCCATACTATTCCGAAATAAACCCACGCCCCTTGAGGATATCATATGGCGGTAATAAGACCCTGCTACAGGTTCTCCATTAATACCAATTCCGGTAAAGAAAAGCAAATACAATTTAATTAAAGTTTGCCCGCCTCAGCTAGGAATCGAAGTTTGCGAAGCATTATTTTTCGATACGCCGTTTATTCAGAATTTCTCCTCTACCCCCACTATCAATACTGATGAACCTTCACAGCACCACTTTCCCCTCCCCCATCTCCTTAGAACAGCCCTCCACCCCCTTAATTTAACAGGCTTAATAGAGCCTTGATGCTAATCAAGACACGCCTAGAATGACTATTTTTTTTTTTTAATGAAAAGAGATGTGAAGAGAGCTGACTTACTTGATTGTATGCTATGGATTCTCTTCAGTTATAAACAGGGCATTTCTTCGGCGATGAAGTACGCCAATCTACACGCTGTGGGTTCAATTAAGAGTTAGAGGGGATAAAGTTTTGCAAATGCGATGTTTCTACGTAACTTACAGCAACGGGTATATCTACATCTACATGTTCCAGCACTCGGCTAAGTCCCTTTTTGACTTACGGCTGTTTCTGCTTCGGTGGCCTCATACACCGTAAGGCTTTTTAGAGACATCTCTAAAAAGTGACCAAGCCGGCCACTTCTGCTGGAGAGAACAGAAAGCTAAGGGTCAGACCACAACACCGGGTACAGCTTGCCCTACTCTTTGCGAACAGTGCGTGGGTTCTTTAACGTCCCACAGAGTTAATGAACAAGGGCAGTGAGACGGGACCTCCGGCTTATCGTCCTTATCCGAGAAGGGCTTGTTGATGATATAGGGCTTGTTGACGTGTCCACGCAACTAGTTAAGGCGGGGGTTCACCCGAATTTGAATGAATTTTAAGAGGTTGGAAGAAGGGATAAAGGCAAGAAAATTATAGTTTTGAAACACTAAAAGACAGTTGACACCCACCCAAGAGCACACCAGGTTGGTAGGGGGACTGTTTGGGTGTGCACATACTAATTCTAAATTCTAATTTCAAATTCTAATTTTTAAACTTCATTAAATCTTCACTATTTCATATTTTTTCCGCAATATTGACTTCTCTTTTAATAGAAACTTCCTCCTTCCAAACATACCCAAAAATCATCCATAATTTTACAAAACACCGATTCCTGTTTTGAGTATAGGGTTTTGGCATTGCTTGAAACGCGAACCAGATATTTGCATTAAACCCATTTTAATTGAGAGCCGAAGAAAAGGCTTTGGGGTTTACCCCCGCCTTAACTCTTTAGTTCACAAAGTCCAACATCAGTACGTGATATGTAAGTCTAGCTTTTAACACCGGATGAGGGTATCATATGAACTTTTCTCAAAAGTAGTGACCGAAGATTCAAACAGCTTAAAATTAAGCTGTGGAGAAAATAAATACGGTCACTTCCATATGGATAGTATTTCCTGTTAAAATTCACTTCATATTTTCGTCTTGGTTTATCAGGAATGTTGTTATTTGTCAGATTAAGTACCAAGTTTAAATATTTACCCAGTTAAGACCTGAATTCAGGAAAACTACCGTGACAGTGCCCCTTTAATAAAAAAAGGAAGTTTCGAAAGTTAATCGAATTTTACGCGCCACAACACCAGTCAAACAGATCTCTATAGATTCACGACAGTTTGCCTTGTCATTGTGCAGTAAAGAGCTTGAGTCCAGACAAATGGTCAGCATTTCAGAAGCTTACAACGTGTTTGTCTTCTTAGTAATTTATCTGAAGCGTCTTTTGGATGTTGCAACCCTCCTAATTTACTAGGGATAAACCTGCTTCAGTGAAATGTGTAATTCTGTCTGCATTAAGTCGCAATTAAGGTTCTGCTACTTGACCCGCGCTCCATTATATTTTTTTCCAAAGAAAAGCTTGAAGAATCGCATTGAACTGATTGCTAGAACAAAGATAAAAGCACAATTCCCTTTGGGAGGGGATTATGGCATGAAGGTCGAATAAAGTTCAGATTTTATTCTTCGGGTGGAAACGTAGCCATCACGAACTGCAGAGTACTAGTCCAATTCGGCCCGAGTTGTATTTTTATCTCGATCAATTGTGCTGTTTAACCTTCTCTTGGCCTGTAGTTTCGTTCCGCTGGATTTTTTTTCAATGTTGGCGAGGCCAGATTGGCAAAGGCGTAAACCTACCCTTCAAAGAAAGGGTAGGAGTAAGTATGGCGTGGTGGATAAGTTTTGGTGGGCGTTGTTAATCAAAATTAAAGCGGTTCCTGTCTGCTACGGCGAAGGTTTACACACGTTGTTCAAAAATAGCCTTCATTTTAAGATTCTTTTCTCTGTATTCAAATTAGTTCTTCTTAAGCCTGCCTACGGTTCATAAGCTCAAATTCGAAACTGCCGATGTTCCATGCACTAGTTATTACAGTGAGCTAAACCTAGTTTCCATATAGGAAGGATTGATGACACTCACGGATCAACGCTGATAAAATGGTGATGAAATGCAAGGAAAGCATAGAGTCAATACTAGCAATTTTGTTCGCAAAACTTGTGGACCGTCACTGGTAAAGGTCAGGAATGGAACAGAGAATTTGAAAATTCAGATAAAATGCAAGGGCTCATAATGTGAAAGGGAATGTGACGGAACATAACTGCACAGATTTCAGTTCAAGTTAAAATAAGCGGAATCAAACCATTTCCGCATGCATACCTGCCGGCATAAATCCTTGATACTAATTGGAGTTCCTTGATATTCCGACTTTAGAAAGTGAGATATGAAGACTGAGATTTTCCTGAGAGCTCTTACTCGCATTGGAGGAGGAAACGTTTTTCTCGGAAATTCACGACTAAATGGTAAAAATCCCTTTTGTTTCCGATTCCCAGAAAGCTGTTTTGATGGTTATAATATATTGACAGCCGTCTGTTGAAAAAA